>PVIA01006707.1:0-93547 GCA_004024845.1 Tonatia bakeri
AGGAAATCTCTGGGATTGGATAAAAAGTAAAACAAATAGACGCATACTTCTTTTCCATAGGTGGGTATAGGATAGTTAACAGTCAACAATTTAAATTATAATAACAATGAGGGGATTTTGTGGTCTCTGGCTGGCTGGTTGTGCTTTGAGGGGTGGGCAGTAGGGGTTAGGAAAGGGAATTTACTTGGATAGTCCAAAGGTTATGTTAGGTGCAAAGACAACAGACATCCTCAATTAAGGGAAAGATTGACCCTAATTAGGAAAAACACCAGATAGGACATGACTATGGGCCATGAACTGCCTTTAGTTAGTTTTAATTTTAGACCATCCTAAGTGGTTACTTTAGGTCCCTGAGTTTATAAAGCTACCATGTAGCCATCCCCTCAGACTGTCAGGTTTAGTAGGTGGCCCATTTTTTGACCACAAAGAAATGTCCAAACCTCTAAAGAATTTTTATGAGTTTGAGCCAAACTGATGACAATTGCCGGGAATCAAAATCTCAATGGATCAAGAAAATGTTCCAGAGAATGGCAGTTTTGCAGCTTTTTTCTATATTAGAAACAGAGGAGGAGAGATAGGGGGGTTACATGAAACTTAAGGGGGTGGGAGAAAAACAAAGAGGAGAAATTGCAAACTGGATAAAGAGAAAAATAGAGAGACACACAGTTCTTTTACCCTGGTGGGCACAGGAGAGCTAACCATGAACACTTACAGCACATTGAGATGGCAGGAAGGGAACAAGGTAGCAACAAATGCGGGATTCTGTTGTCTCCTGCTCTGCGGCAGTGGTTGTGCCCTGAGGGGCTGACGAAGAAGATTGCTCTGACATTTCAAAGGTCTGTTATCTTAGATGTAAAAAGACAATAGATGGGCTCACTTAAGGTAAAGACTGACTTTTGTCGAGGAAGCTACATGCCTAGGATGTGACTACCCACCATGACCCGCATTTCTTTAGGAATTTTTATGTTCAGACCATCCCGTGTGGTTGCTTTCAGGCTCTGAGTTTGTGAAGCCTCCGTGCAAGCCTCCCCGGAGCCTGGCAGGTTTAGTGTGTGGCCCCTTTTTCATCCATAGTATGTAGGTGGGAAACTTCCTGAATTCTCGAACACTTAAACATACCTTGATTTTGACCTTAGATTTCACCAATATTTTCCTAACTATAGAATTTTACCTCAAAAGAAGTTGCTATTTCCTTGAAACTATTAACATTGTTTTGTTTTAGAGGTCTGAGGCAAAGCAACATGGACAGTAGTATTTATTCAATTGATGCTTACTGAGGAGCCCCTATGTGGCAGACATAGTTCTAAGCCCCAGGAATACAGCAATGAACACGTGACAGACATGTTCCCTTCTCTCATAGAACTCAAATAGAATGTATTCGATCTGTTTTTTTCAGTCTCTTTTAAAACAATGAAGAGGACGGAAAGGAATGGAGAGAGGTCAAAAGTAAGTCCTTGAGTCCTGCACCGAAGTTTTCTAATTCAAGTATGAATGAGGGGCCCTAAGCAACCACATTAGCACTTTCGAAGCAGGAGACAGCATAGGAAGAACTCTGAGACTGTGCTGCTGTTACTGGCCAGTGTCTAGCATCCTAGTTGCCAGGAAACACCTATTATCACTTAGGTAGAATGAATAGTAAACTGAGGAAGGGAGGAGGAAGGAGAGAAGTCTCACATGCTAACTCAGCAGTCCTGAGCCTGGTCTGATAATATTGCCAGGTGTTCCAACATCACAAGAAACACTATTTTAGCAAGAAAAAAGGGAAGTCCTTGAAACTCTACGTAGCATTTCAACTATTTGGGAAAGAAAGCCTTGACACTGCGCTTTTATCCCAGGACCTGGAATGTGGGAGAGGGTCCACTGTGCCCAAAGAAGAAGCCCATAAATAGCTCTGGTTAATTGTCCACCTCTGGTCACTATTTGTTTTATGAGGGAGTCCCTAATGCTTACAGAAAGAGCCCATAAATAACTTTGGAAAGTGCCCCAATTTTAATGAATTGCCTCCTGTCACGTATTTGTTTTACAACAAGATAAACAAATGGAGTCTGGAGCAAGAAAAGGATTCAGGCTAACAGACCCCCACACATACCTAAGTTAGGGTAGTCACGTCACCCTGAGGAAGCTGGCACCGCATTTACCCATTAATCAATATGTAACTCTTCCTCCTATCCCGCCAACTATGTAAGTCCTCAGAACAAAGGTCTCGCTCTGTCTCGGGGGTTCCAGGCACTCTTGGTGCTCTTGGCTGTCTGGCCACCCGGCCTCAGGCCACCCTGGTCTTCAGCCAATCTGAACTTTTGTGGCCCTGCTTTGCCCTGAAACTTTGTCTTTCACTCCCAACTCTAGCTAGTCCCATTCTCTTCCATGGGAACGGGCCACTAATAAACTGATTGCATGCTAATAGATTTGCTGATCTGTAATTCCTTATATGTGTCAGTGAGAACCAGGTCTCTCTCGTCAACACTATGAACATTGAAAATGTCAATTTAACTCCAACTTCAAGTGAGCTGTGAGTTTGAACAATCCCTTGATAATATTTTTATTTATTTATTTTTGATTAGTAGACATTTTAAAGAAAGTAACTCTTTAGCTGCTGAATTCAGTTCTCACATATGCAAATATGTTTCTATATGTAAGTAGTCTCTCATGATACATTTCCACTGAGGAACTCAAAACACCTGGAACCCCTCTTGTCCTCCTGATGCCTCATCCAAGCAGGCAGGCAGAGGTGGTTTTTCTGTACAACAGATTTGAAAGCTCAGGTTCAGAGCTGCTGAGTGGCCTGCCCAGGTCCAGCCCACTGTTGTCCATGATTTCCAGCTACACAGCCAGAAAACAGAGCATGCTGAAAAATCCAAGTAACCTAACTTCTTGGCCTCCCCCTTCCTTTGCCAGGAAAGAACAAAGAATCCAGGGGGTGGAATGGGACATTGTGCATTTAAATGGTGAGAGTAGACAGTAGTCAGCAAATTACCAACAAGGTAAAATATATTGTCCCTTCTCTCCTTTTCCCCTTTTTGTAAGACTGGCTACTTGAGTTATGTGTTGTGGTAATATTTTTAATAGTTAATCATCTTGTTGTCCATTAAGTTTTCATCCTTTTCCCTTTTCTCCCATTCTCATTTCCTCTGAGTAAATGGAGTGAGGGGGAACCACTCAATGATATAGTGATATATGATGAGACCACAGGCCCCATGGCCCTGTGTGTTACCAGTGTCTATCACGAAGGACTCATTATTCCTCAGCCAGCGTCCACCTGAGCTCTTCACCCCAACGCAGTGTGAAAGCCCCGTCCTACTTGCAGCTCTCATTTACTTTTTCTGCAGGAGATTCCTCAGTGTTCACAAAGCAGTTCCTCTAAAGGAGGTCCATTAAAACCCCCAAAGCCCACGAATGAGGCACTTTTTCCTGCTGTCACTCTGAGCACAGGGAAGGCACCCTGCTAGCAGTGGTCTCAGCAGCAGATTTCTGGAAAGCTTGTCACATATAACCTGACATCTACCACTCGCTCCTAGAACTGGCAATGGCCTAGATTCCTAGGGTCGGGGGAACCCCGTTACTCAGTGCATTGAAGCCCAGATTGGGCCAACAGAGGACAGCCCCATCATTTCCCAAACCAAAAGATACCAGCCCAAAATTCAAACCTTGGCATGTGCCTGAACAATTTCCACTCATATTTAACATCACTCTATTTTAAACAGGCTGTAAATTCATCCTCCGAGCTAGTGCCTAACTTGGCCTCTGTATTTGACACTTTGTGTAGTCTGTTTCTGCAGCCAAAGTGTCTCCCCCTTCCCTGGCCCCCTGGCTATTTCTCCATGTAACTACTGGATGCGCCCCCTCCTCCCTCCCATCCCAACTGCTCCCAATTTAGGCAGCACTGGGGTCCACAACAGTGAAGGTTAGCATTGGGAATGGAATCAGAGGGCAGTTTCGCTGGAAGGGACACACAGACATCTGACACTTGGACCCTTGGGGCAATGAGCCAGCAGTCAAATTCACCTGGAGGCCACTCCTATGTTCAGTTGCCGCAGGGATAGTTCGGTCTCGAGCACTGACTCACAGGCAGGCAGTACTGTGTCTGGACAGCTTCCTGCCTGCTCCAGTAGAAGGGTTGTCGGAGTCTGTCTCAGGATAACACATTTATTATGAAATAAAATATTTGACATACTAGTAAAATGTAAGACCCAAGTAGATTGCCCTAAACATATATTTAAGTTTTATTGTGGTAATCTCTTCTTGTGCAGTCACATATAGGGAACCTGTTGACGTGGCATGGTGAATGTAGCCCAGCCCCTGATTCGGAAAACTGACAGCAAGCGAGGTCGGCACACAGGACCCACACCCATAGATAGGTTCTCCTGTGGGGAATCAGGCCTACACTGTACCTACGCTGCTATGAGGCTTGCTTTTGCTAAAACAGCCTCACCCTGAATTGAGGCAGCAAATGTTTACTGCATATCTCTAAAGTAACTCCCAAAAGTCTGTGCTAAACCTCCCAAGTATGGAGTGTGACCAGTTCAACCACTTTTTCCCTTGGTCTGCAACATCCCTCTCTTTGAAGTAATTAGCAACATTCTTTCCTTTGTTACCTATAAAAGGTAATCACCTACAGCGAACCTGTGCATAGTAAATGAGGACCATCCTCGATGTTGTGTACCCAGAAAAACAATAAAAGCCTGTCCAGGCAGGGGTCGGGGCCCTCTCTCACTTAGACAGCAGCCGTGTCATCCCTTTTTCTCCACAGGACTTCTGCAGTCCATGTGAATTTGTTTGTCACTGCCACAACACACAGACCCCGTGAGCCAGGGTCCTCATTAGTCATGTGCTGCATAACAACATTTCAGTAAGCAAGGGGTTACCATATAACGGTGGTCCCATAAGATTATAGCGGAGCTGAAAATTTCCTATCACCTAGTGATGTCATGGCATAATACTTTCATCACATTTGTGGTGATGCTGATGTGAACAGTCCTACTGCACTGTCAGTTTTATAAAAGTATAGCACATACAATTATATGCAGTACTAATACTTTATAGTGATAATAAATGACTGATACTGATTTGTGCATTTATTGTACTTTTTATTATTTTGTGTATTTACTATACTATACTTTTTATCATTATTGAAGTTTGCTGTAAAACAGTAAACTGTGTTATGCTGGTAGCAGCCTCATACATTTAGTTTACTACATCTCTTGATTATGTTATTTTTCTTGCACTTGATTTAATCTCATGGTATTTTGTATAATAATATGGTCTACAGACTTGTAGCCTAGAAAGCAGTAGGTCGTAGGCTATACTATCTAGGTTTGTGTGTGTGCATGCTGTAATGTTCATACAAAGATGAAATCACCTAGCAGCACATTTCTCAGATATATCCCCATTGCTAAGTGGCATGTGACTGTATTTAATAATAGTGACAGAGTCAATAATTATTAAAATCTGTCAAGTTATTCTACAGCTTACTAATGTATAAAGCACTGGGCAACTTAAAGCCTCAAGCAGTAGTTATTTCATGTAAAACAGGTGATGTGAAGTTTACAAGTTTTTGATAAATCTGTGACTCTTAATACTTATGTAAATAAAAATTAAAATCTTATTGTGATACCACCACACATCTCCGTCTTTGTGGGGTGACCTTCTGAGTTAGAAGTTCTGTTAGAGTCAGTGGTATAGCCTCCTTGATCTCCTGAGCTGAATGCTCTAAGGATACCCTTTATGCAGTTTATGTGAACTTTTCTTTTGTATTTGGGTTTTGATTGTTATTGGCTCATTCACTGGTGGGTCATCCTTTCTGTTGGCTGACTGCAAGTCTCAACCCCAACCATGTCTTGCATGCTATTGTACAAGAGCTGACAGAACAAAACAACACAGAAAATAAAACACACACACCAGAAAAATTCTCACCCTACCACACCAGCAATGTCAATGGCAAATGAGCAAAGATGAATAAAGGTGGAAAAAGAATAAGAATTTTGTAAGAAAGTAAAAAGGAGTATGAGATGACTAAAGGAAAGAAAAATGATTTTGAGAGTGTAACAGGAGGACAAATCACAATAGTGTGGAATTAAACCAAGGAGAAGAAAGGGAAAAAAATAAAATTTAAAACATAAAGAAGAAAGAGAAGGAAGAAGTCAAAGAAGTAAGAAAATGGAAGAGTGAAATATGAGATTTGAAATAAAAAATAGTGAAAAATCGAAGAAAAACAGCAGTAGCAGCAATATCACTGACAAATGGGCAGATTAATAAAGATGGAAAGAATAAGAATATTATCTCAAAAAAAGAATATGAGGTGACTAAAGGGAGGAAATGTGATTTTGAGAAGATATAGGGAGGAGAAATAAGAAGAGTGAAGAATAGAAATAAGGCAAAGGAAGGGAAAAATACAATTTAAAGTGAAAATAATAAGGGGAAAGAAGAAGGCAAAATGGAGTAAGAAAAGACAAGTGTAAAATATGAGATTTGAAATGAAAAAACTCTTGAGAAAATAGGAACAAAATTGCAAAAAGAAAAATGTTAAAAGCTATGAGAAAGAAAAATGATTGCAAATGATGAGAAAGAACAAGAGGTAATTCATCTCAGCAGAGTTTCGTGTTTGCCTGCTAGCTTCTTCTGGATATGTCTCTGGTAATGTCAGATGCTGTTCCTGTTAACTCTAGGCAGCCTGCTCGAGGCTACAAGTGTTCCACGGTCTGTGGCTGTCTCCTTTAGGCATCGATGCATCTGGGATGGACCTTGCTGCTCTGCCCTGCTGACTTTTCATCAGCATAAGGCCCAGGGGCGGGTTATCTAATGTCCTAAAGCACTACGGGTACCACCTCCACCTGACTCTATCTGCAGTCCTGCCATTAGTCTTAGACTCACCACTGACCCATCTGTTTCTCAGAGGGCTTCTGGTGCAACCAGGAAGTTAGGACCCCTGGATCTCCCCTGGGAGGCACTGTTCATACTTCAGGGAAGATGTTGGCTGTGCTCCCCCAACCCTGTCCCACACATCTTGGACTATCCCAGATTATTTACAATACTGTATAGTTTCTGATGAGTTGTTTCTCTGTTTCGTGTGAGGGGCCAATTTTTTACCTGTTCTGAATTTTCTCAGCCTCACCAAGCTACACTAGACCTCAGAACAGGTAAAAGGGTCTGTTCTCTCGTGCTTGGCACTGATGCAGCTCCATATAAGAGCCAAAGACGAGTAGGGCCCTGAATATTCCTTGTTGCTCCAATTTCTACTTTCTCTGCCCAGCTTGTTTTAGTGCAATAGGACCTGGGAAACCAGTGTGGCTTATTAGGCTGAGAAAAAATCAGAAAGGCCCTTTTGGAATTTCTCTTTGTTTCCCCTGTGGAAATATATCCAGCAAGGGATCTTGAGCCTGGCAGGACTCTTCTGCAGAGTCTTCCCATTGGATGTGGTGCCTGCAAATCCTGCAGGAGGGTGATGGCCTTTCCCTTCCCAGAAATTTGTACTCTACAGGGGTGTGGGGTTCCTGCCTGGTTGCCAAGAATCTCAGGTGCTCAGCTCTTGCCCATCTAACTCTCAGCCCACTGCCTTTGCATGAGACACAGTCCAAACCTCTCTGTTCTCCACCGCCCCTGGCTTGCTAGCTGAGCTGGGAATGGCCCAGTAAACCCCTTGGTACACAACTTTCTGATCTCCCTGCCCAGTTGGATTAACTGGGAATGGACTCAGAGGTCTAGTGTAGCTTGGTGAGGCTGAGAAAATTCAGAACAGGTCAAAAAGCAATTTTCCCATTCTGCAAGTTTCCTCTCCACAGCCACCTTTGCAGTAGCTGATTTAGCTTGCACTGGGGGCAGAAGGGTTGGGGGAAGGGGGGCACATGTTGCAGACTTGAGTCTGGGGAAACTGGTTTTCTTCCCCAGTCCCCTGTGTTGCATCAGTCTCTGATCTCTCTGCCTAGCTGGTCTCAGTGGGAAAGAACCCACAGATCCAGTGTGTCTTGGCATGGCTGAAAGAGGTGCAGGATGGGTCTGAGAGAATGGGTGCATGACTGTGAATAAATGCACAGAATATCGATTTTCAGGTTAAATACATTCTAGAGAATAGACAAACTGGCCAATATGGAATCTGAATGATGAGGATTGACTGTAATGCCAGAGAAGA
Source organism: Tonatia bakeri (assembly GCA_004024845.1). NCBI lineage: Eukaryota > Metazoa > Chordata > Mammalia > Chiroptera > Phyllostomidae > Tonatia > Tonatia bakeri. The sequence continues at coordinate 8,123 of PVIA01006707.1, forward strand.
GGAGAGAGAAGCCTGTTGCCAAGTGAAAAAGCTGCTCTTGTCTCAAGAGGTGCACCATCACTGAAGGGTTCTTGGCAAGAGACTGACATGATGACATGATCTACGTTGTAGAAAAAGCTCTTTAAACGTGAAGTGTGGTTTGGAGAGAGGAAGACCAGGGGCCATTTCTTCCATCCCCAGAAGAAGTGCCAGCAGGTGTCTGCCTCCTCAGCAGCTGCTGTAAGTTAGTAAGTGATTTCCCTCACTTCTGCTGTAGGCGCTTGTCAAACTGCTGCTTTGCACTGGATCTCAGTAAGGGGTCTGTACATGGGCCCTTTAAAAGTGGGTTCCTACCATTCTGTGGTTCTCTCGGACTTAATCCCCACTGTTTTTCAAGACCAGCTGCTTTGGTTGTCTGTGTTTCTAGTGCCTGATTCCAAGGTTGGTGTAGCTAATGTGACACAGTTCCTTCACTCCTTGAGGGGAAGTTCTGTAATTTTTTAAAAAATTTCTTCCAGTTATGGGACACTGCAGCTAGGGTAGAGTCCCAGGGGAGACCACAGTTGTCTCTGTGCATCTTTTTTCTCTTTTGTTGTGGAGGTACTGTTCTTCCATCTCTCAGGTCCTTCTCGGAGGAAACTTATCCCATATGTAGCTGTAGATTTGTTGTATCATGAAAGGAAGGATGTTCACAGTTTTCCTACACCACCATTTGAACTCTCTTCAAAGTTGTATTTTTACAGCCAAGTTGGAATGAAAAATTATAGCCCATTTAAAAACATACAAATATATGCATACATATATATACCAATAGAAAAGCAAGCCACAATTATGAAAGGACAAAGTGGAAAAATATCTCTTTCATATAAGATTGTTTTGGTTGGTCAATAGAGTCAAACAAATTATAACTGATTCCTTTTTCACTTCATATATTGTCATTTGCATTCTGCCCAACTCAGATAAAACTGTATATTATGTAAATAGCAGAGAGCTGTAACAACTGATGTCCTTTTTCTAGTTCATAAAAAAATCAACTTATGAAATTATCATAAAGTTAAGCCATTTTATTTATTCAAAGTTTACTTCTGCTTCAGGAATCCAGGAATATACAGTGATTTGCAATTATAGAGGAAACATTACAATAAATCAGGCTTTCTCAGGCTCAGCACTATTGAGATTTGAGGCACCTGAACAATTCTTTGTTGGGGGGGTGGGGGACTGCTCTCCTGTGCATTGTAGGACGTCTAGCTGCATCCGTGGCCTCTACCCACTAAGTGCTAATAGCAACCCCCCCACCTCGTAATCTGTGACAACGAGAAAGTATCTCCAGACATTGCCGATGTCTCCTTGAGGGCAATATCACCCCCACTTGAGAACCACGGCCACAGCAGCATTCCCACTTTCACGTGTCCCGGGATGCAGGTCCCTACATGACAGTGAGTCTGCTTCAAACTGACATTTCCCAGTAGTTGGGCAGATGCAGCAGCCTCCACCTGCTCGGATGTTCTCTTCCCCCACTTCCTCCTGCCCAGGCAGAAGTAGAGGTGCAGTAGGGGCTGTTTGCAGGCACTGTGGACTGTTGGGGTTACGGGCAATTCTTGTGAGCTCACAGCGGACAAGAAGCACAAAGAAGGTGATATCGCAAAGGTGGACGAGGTCTTAGAGTCAAGCTTCCCACACAGTCCCAGGAGCCACATTTCAAGGTCTTAGTCACTGCTCATAGCTAGCTGCTGCCATACTGGACAGCACAGCCACAGAAGATTTCTATCACCACAGGAAGTTCTACAAGGTAGCACTGTCTCGGAAAATATGTAGATCACAGGCCTTGTTTTATAGATGACTAATTAAGTCTCAGAGGATGTATAAAATAACCTAGTTAAAGAGAACCTCTGAGCTCCTGCCAGAACCACCTGGGAATGAGAACAGTGAAATTCTACTCCTCTGCTGTTTCTCCCACATGCTGCCTCACACTGTAGACTCAAACTGGGAATGCCACATGGGGTTTCAGCCACTGTAGCTTAAGAATGGGATCAGAAGTAGGGAAACAATTCCAAATAGCTCAGAGGGTGAACCAACTCTAAATATAATTTTAGTTGAGTTCAAGAATCATATATGTGTTGTATGCCTATCATGTACCAGGAACTTGGGTCTAGATAGCATCCCCATCCTAACGGGGTTACAGACTGAAAATCATCCACTTTCAGTCGAAGTAGTCATATCAAAGAGAAAGATAAGCACAGGGCTGTTTTAGAATATCAGCCAACAGATCAACAGGTGACTGTCATTTACAAAAAAGTTTATTACACTTCCATATCCTAGGAGAAGGGGTCATGCCACACCATGGGGGGCACACAGGGAAGCACCAGAGTTGGCCTAGTGGCAGAGAGAAGGGCTAAGAGCCCTTATTGTAGTTTCTTTGGGAAGAAATTGGTGAAATAGGGAAAGCAGATTTAGGATTGGCTAGGTTGAATTATTTCAACAATTTCTGGGACATAGGGACTATCTGGCATCTGTCTAGTTGTCTGGTACCTGGTTCTGGGGAGATTAGGGTAGGTAGATAGTAGCCCAGAGTGTGAGAGCCTAATAAAGTGGATGGTTGTGGTGTGGGCTCTGGACTCGTTAGTTTGTATTGGAAAATTATGCTCTTGGAGTAAGTTATTTATTATCTCTAGGAATTGCCTACCCTTGGGAGGGATAGTCCCTTCAGAATCAGCAAGCTTCCAGGTGTCAAAGCATCAAAGTAAAGAAAATAAAAGACATGATTAACATAGTTGGCTTTGTGATGCTTTGGCCTCTTATGGAGACCTTGGTGGAAGCCTGGAGAGGAAGTAGGAGAAGGCACTAGAAAATTAGAAGTCTTTCTACAAGGGGCCAAGGAGTTGACTGATATGAGGCTCATGCCTCCTGGGGAAAGCAATCATCTCTATTAATCTTAGGATGACACTGATAGTAGTGACTCTACCACATTTCCCTTCAGGTAGGGGAAAATATGGTGTACATTTTAGCAGAGAGCATGGAATATACCAGGACCATGGACTAAGTAGAAAGTAAGCTCAAGAATCATAATGCAATCCTTAGTATCCACGAAAGAAAGCAATAAATGTCCCATATTCAAATTGTCAGCACTTTAGGAGAAGCAGTCCCTGGCCATTGCTGGGTTGAAGGTTTTAGTGTTTAGGGTAAAGCCTTCTCTGGCGTAGAGGGCAGAGTTATCTCTGATAATGAGATCTTGGGCTGGGGTGATGTCACTTGAGGTGATGTCATCTCCAGCATCAAGCTCTTGGGCCACAGCTATATCAACTGGGATGTGGGACTAGGGTACCATTTCCAAGTGGATATCCACTTGAGTTAACCTGCGTCTTGTTTTTGTGGTCCTTTGTGGTATTGTATTGAGACTGACCCACTTACCTTGGGCCTGGGAGTTTAACTTGTAAATACACTTTTCATTTAAGTGTTTGTGGCGCACAGCTAGCAAAGGTGATATTGACATCCAAACCAGAGCCCAGCTGGAATGATTAAAGTGTCAATCAGAGATGGCTAAAGCTAGAAGTCTCTTGAGGCTTCTTTTTTGACCCATATGTGATTTAGAAGTATGTTGTTTAATCTCCATATTTTGAGATTTTTCCAACAATATTTCTGGGTTTTTTTTTCTGTTCTTCCTACTTTAATTCCACTGTGGTCTGAGCAAAGATTGTATGATTTCTATTATTCTAAATTAAGGTGTGTTATATGACCCAGAATGTAATATAATTTGTTGAATCTTATCTGTGAGCTTAAGGAGAATGGATACTCTCTTGTTGTTAGACAATGTATTTTATGACATCAGTGAGATCCAGTTGACTGAGGTGTTGTTCTGTACGTCTATGTCCTTCCTGATATTCTTCCTCCTGGATTCCTCAATGACTGGTAGAGAGATGTTGAAGTCTCCAGCTATGATAGTGGATTCATCTATTACTCAATGTGGTTTTATCAGATTTTGTGACACTTATTTTGATGTTTTATTGTTAGGTGCATGTACAATAAGTACTGTATGTCTTCTTGGAGAACTGCACCTTTTTTACTGTGTGATACTGCCTTTAACCCAGCTTGAGAAATATAGCTTCTTATCTGGACACATAATGCTAAGCTAAATGGTGTTGACAATGCAGAAACAGCATAAAATACACTCCTACCTTCGTGGGATTTAAACCCTATTTCAAAATATAGAACTAAAAAAAAATAACAGCAAGACATTGCCTAATAAAAGGGATTCCAGACATATTCAAAGAAAGAGAAATCACAGAAGAAGGAAAGTGAGGTTTTTTTTACAGCATTTTTAACTGTATTTTTTCCATTACAATTTAGTCTCCTTATACCCCCTTCCCACCCCAATCACCACACTGTTGTCCATGTCCATGAGTTCTTTTTCTTTTTTGTTCAATCCCTCCACCCTGTGACCTCCTCCACCCCTTGGGTGTCATCCTGCTCTCTATCTATGAGTCTTTCTCTATCTTGCTTGTTAGTTCAGTTTGTTCATTAGATTCCACATATGAGTGACATCATATATGGTATTTGTATTTCTCTGACTGGCTTATTTTACTTAGCATAATGTTCTCCAGGTCCATCCATGCTATTACAAAGGGTAACATTTTCTTCTTTTTATGGCCAACTAGTATTCCATTGTGCAAATGTCCCATAGTTGTTTTATGAGATTGTAATGACTGGATAAAATTTGGTAGAGAATGCAATGGCCCCTCAACCATGGCAGGACTAGGAGCACAGTCAGTTCAAAACTATTGGTGGGTTCATTCTAGTTTCACTCATGTTCAACATTTTAAAATATCACTCAATGTAGAGCGAAACTGAGTTAAGTAGGGCACATGACTTATTTTAAAACTTGGTATGCTATGGTAACTTTAAAATATTGCACCATCAGTCAGCCTCAAATCATAGAATGACCTTTTAACAACTTGTTTCTGAGTTTTTTTGGCAGCTGCACATTTCTTTTTTTGTAGAAACATTGTTCAGCAGAATGTTTGTAAATCTACAGAAGGCCATACAAGCAGATCAGGCCACAGTGTGACTGAAGTATAGCACCCTATTACCCCAGTGCCTATTCACTGTATAGAATGGGACCATTTTGAAAAAGAATGTTCTGACCTTGCAGCTGGGATGGTAGCACTAGAAACTCTCCCTCCCCTAGCTTCTCAGACAGGGCACTCCCTCAGATCAAGGCTTAAAGAGGCTCATTTCACCATAGCTGTTGCCACAGCAGAAGTCGGCTGGTGAAGGCTTACAAGATAATGTCTGGGAGCAGTAGTGGGAGACAGAAGAGCTCTGTAGCACCTAACTGGGTCCATCTGCAGTAACTAAACTTCCCTACTGTTGGCATTCAGGTTCACAGACAAAGCTCTAGGCCTTCGGGCTGCAGTTGTAAAGGTGAACACCTTTAAGCAAAATGACTCAGATGTTGTTTTTACTACAAAAGGATTCCTAACTCAATATATGTCATCTTGAAAGACAACAGAGATACAATACAAGTCACCAAGACACCACAAATACATAGCCACCAGCTATGCTTCAAACTACAAATTCACACTAATAAAAAGATGTAGACTTAGTAAATTTCAGATGCGTGGTGGACCAGAGGGATCAGCGAAGGAAATGGAGGCAACCTGCTCATTGCCACATGGGAGTTTTTGGGGACAGTGCACAGCCAGAACCTGGGTCTCCTGAATCTCAAGCTGTTAATCTTTCACATGACACTGCCAATTAAGAGGATAATTCAAGTCTTCTGATGGGTTAAAAAAAAAAACAAAACCCTTCCTTTATATCATTCATTCTCAAAACTCTGCGCTGACTACTATTCTTTCAGACCACACCTTTATTCCCTAAAATGTCATTCTTAAATTACTATGTTCACATTGCATTGGGGTTGGGGGTTGGGGTGGAGAGAAAGGGAGACTGTAGCAGTTCCTGCTAATTTTTTTTCTTAATCCTTATTGAAAAAAAGCCAATACAGTAGTCCCTTTTTACCTGCAGGTGATGTGTTCCAAGACCTCCACTGGGTGCTAGAAACTGCCAATAGTAACAAACACTATATATACTATGTTTTTTTTCCTATCATAAAGTTTTATTTATAAATTAGACCAGTGAGAGATTAATACTAATTAATAATAAAATAAAACATATGACATACTGTTATGAAATTAAATGAGTGGCCTTGGGGCCATTATTGAGTGAAATAAGGGCTGCTTGAACACAAACACTGCGACACCTGGACAGCTGATCCAAGTCTGCTACTAAGGGACTTACAGTTGTTGTGTGCAGTGTGGACGCACTGCACTGCACAGCACAGAGAGCCGGTTCATGTCCCAGGGGGAGGAGCAGGACAGCACAAAGCTGCATCAACTACTCAGAGTAGCACACAGTTTAAAACTTACAAATTGTTCTTTTTGGATTTTTTAATATTTTCAGACTGCAGTTGACTGGGGGTGACTGAAAGTGCAGAAAGCAAAGCAATGAATGAGGGCGGAGTATTGTCGGTAGACTCTTGCCAACTTTTCTCCTACAATATGGGAGGGGGGAGATGGCACTTACTAATGTTGGCCTAAACTGGAATCTAAAATAATGGGTATCACTTTAACAATAACAAAAGTAAAGGTATATATTTACTCACTTCAAGAGATGTTAAGTTCAGTATTTTAATGTAATCCATGTTTGCACAAATTGCAAGAAGTCTGTCACTGTTTAAGAGCAGATGGTTTCTATCACCTGCCTGATCTCTGAAGGGGATAACATTTCCTAAAGTGTCAGCTGTGTAAACCGGGAGCCAGTATGTTGTTTCAATGAAGCCAAGGATAATATCATTGCTCAGAGGGACTCACAAAGTGGGAACCAACACAAGGGGAGGAGCAGTGCAGGTTTAACTGCCTGCTTCCCCTCACCAATGATTCACTTCTTAAGTGAGGCAGGCTGTGGCCTCGTCAGTCTCAGGATAAAGGGTCAAGAAGGAGAAAAGGAGGGAAAGGTCAGCTCATCGCTGTGGCACGCAGTGATGCAGGTGTAACTGCAGACCCTCTGGACCATCTTCTCAATCCACAGTGGACCTTCTCTGTGTGCTTGTCATCAACTCCCTTGACACACTACCAAGATTTCCACCTTTTTCTAAATGATAGAAAAATGTGCATTAGCCTGGTGCCTACTAGATGAAACACTGTAAAGAAATTTCAGGGGTTTTCCTTCCTTGTTTTTTTCTGGGTTTGGTGTGGAGTTGACTCTTAGAAGGGCTAAATTTCCCTAAAGAGTGTTAAGTGAGTTATCATTCCAGCATAAGAAATCAGGGCTAAGGAACAGCTGCATTTGTGAGCAGCATAACCTGATTGACCATTATCATGACTGTTCTTACAAATCTACTCGGTATATGTGTGTAATGCCCTTGATATGGGGTTTGACTACAACAGCGGTTAGCTTCACTAATTAGTTGAGTTTATTAGCTGAGTATTTGGAATTAGTATTTGGAATTTATGTATCAGAGGCTGATACATAAATTAATGCAAAGTGTATATAAATAGGCCTCTAATTCCAAATGCTGCCTCTTGAGAAAACAATCCACACCACAATTATATGCTTCCCACACACACTACTCCAAGCATCTGCTGACACTTGAACATGGGGACATTTATGATTGCAGAGTACTATGGCTGTGAGTAAGGGCACACTGGGAGCTTCTATGTCACTGATACGACCCAGAGTCAGGATTCTAAAGGGACTGGAGTGACAAGGCTCTTGTCTTGGAACTCAAAGGTTTAACAAAAATGGTAGAAGAATGAGGGGAGAAAAAGGAGCCTGCTATTTCCTCAGCAGCCCCAGACCTGGCCATTCTATAGTCCCCACAATACCAGTCAGGGTGGGACAGACTAAACCTGTTCAGATTAGGACCTCCAGGAGGATCTTAAAGCAGACAGTGTGAGCCCGTTGACAGCAACCATGAGGGGGATGAGGCTTTACCTGCAGAGTTGCCACAAAGGCTCTGTGTATGATGTTAATGATTTGTTTAAGGAAAATAAAAGTGTTCCTCCTGACATCATGTCAAGGCCACTGCTGTAGAATCCATGATTATTCTGTCCAGAGCAAAAGAAATGCTCTTTCAGTCCTCAGCACAGTAATTTGGGCCTGCAAGGAAGCTGAGCATAAGCCTTGAATTCAGTGAGTTGCACAGCAGAGGAAACAGGGGCAGAGCAAACTCTCCAATGATGGTCACTTAAAATAAATAATGCTGTACTGAACGATCCTGGATGAAGAAGGTAACTGTCAAAAAATGTGTATGTCTTGCCCTGACTGGTGTGGCTCAGTTGGTTAGGCAAAGGTTGCCTGTCCAATTCCTAGTCAGGGCACATGTCTAGGTTGCAGTTTTGGTCCCCATCAGGGAATGTACAAGGTGCCTGGTCAGGGTGCATATGAGAGGCAGCTGACCTATGTTTCTCTCTCGTGTCAATGTTTTTCTCCCTCCAAAATAAATAAATAAATAAATAAATATTTTTTAAAAATGCGTACGTCTCTTCTAAGTCATCACAATGCACAGGCAAACAGCCTTATGGAAACACTGAACTTGTGAATGCTCCCACCAATAGTAGATGAGAAGGTACCTTTCCAATTCCCTGACGTTGGATATTGTTTTTTCCCTTCCTCTAACCTAATACTTAATTTATGCTTTTGACATCAAAATTACAACTAACACCTGAACTATTCAGAAACACCTGAAATCGAGCTGAACAGAAGTCCTCTAACTAAGGATACAAAGTATAAGCCATGTGGAAACTGGTAGGAGGAGTGGAGATGGAGAACTCTGGTCTCGCACCATCAAGTGCTATTTAAAAACTGGGAGGCATAACTAGGCTGTGGAGGTCCCTGCTAAGGAGGGGAGGGCTCCACACCAGTGCAGTCCCAAAGTTCTAGAAATCCCTATAACTGCTGGCTGTGAAAACCAGTGGGGATGGTAGCTGAATGAGATGGCGGGCTACTGGAATCCTAGGTGTTCCTAACACAAGACCCCCAGTGCAGGATTCACCTGCTCTGGGTGCCAGCACTGAGTTAGCTCAAAAGGCACCAGGAGCATATGGGGAAAAACTGAATTGTCTGGATTTGAACCAAGGTTGTAGGGGCAGCTTTCTCCCAGACAGAAGTGCTGGCAGAAGCCATCATTCTTTTGCTGAGCCTTTCCCCCTCAGGTCCAGCAGGCAGAAGCCATATCTGAGTCTTCATCAATCTGAGTCTTCATCAATCTGGCTAACACCATTAGTCTTGTGGTGGTGATTCTGTGACACTCCGCCCCACCCAACTTGCAGGCCCACTCAAATTATTTCCAGTGAATTTCCCATGCAAATGGCCTGTCTTGGCTCATGCTGCAGATTCTCCAAAAATCTCTCAAAGGTTCACAAACCCCAGATAAGTAGCATTTGTCATTGGAATGCCCTGTACCTCTTGCTAAGTGGTCCCAGGCCCAGCACTAGTGGCAGCCAGCCTCAATTTGCAGTTTGGCCTCTCCCAGGCACCCCGAGCCCAGCACAAATAGCAACCATCTGAAGATGGTCCCATAGCCAGGCATCTGATCTTGGGATGTCTCAGAGCCAGTACACCCAGTGGACAGCTTCACACCATGCCAGAGCATCACCAGCCTCATGTGCAAGTGACATACCCAAAGGGAAAACTCAGCAGGCACCAGAACCCCACTGAAGCAAGTGCTGTTCCATTGGATAGGCCCCTGCACAGCAAATACTCCCTTGTAGTCTCAGCCAGCACTAGAAGTAGATTAGCCTAGAAGTAAATCCCTCCCACTGATGTGCCAACAGCAATCAAGGCTCAACTACAACAGGAAGATATAGACTGCCCTCACGGGGGGTGTACCTAGAACACTGAACTTGGATGACTGGAGAGGCTGAGCCACTGAGCCCTACATGACACTTACTATATAAGTCCACTCTACCACAACAAGGAGGCATAGAAGCTCTACCTCACACATAAAAACAAACACATTCAGGAAGCCAAAATGAGGAGACAAAAAATAGCATGCATCAATTGAAAGAACAGGACAAACTCCAGAAACAGAACTAAATGAAATGAGACAAGAAATCTAACAGCTGCAGAGGTCAAAACACTGGTTATAAGGATGCTCAATGAACTTAGGAAAAATAGATGAAGTTAATGAGAACTTCAATAAAGAGATGGGAAATGTAAAAATGGGAATAGAAAATATAAAAAAATAATCAGTCAGAGATAAAGAATAAACAACTGAAATAAAGAATACAAGGCAGGAAAGATATTTGCCGATATCTCAGACAAGGGTTTGATCTCCAAAATATATAAAGAACTCACTGGACTCCACATCAGGAAGACAAACAATCCAATTAAAAAATGGGCAAAGGACCCGAACAGACACTTCTCCAAGGATGACATACAGAGGGCCCAGAGACTTGTGAAAGGATGCTCAGTATCACTAGCCACTAGAGAGACGCAAATTAAAACCAAAATGAGATACCACTTCACACTGGTCAGAATAGCCATCATAAATAAATCAACAAACAATAAATGTTGGTGGGGTTGTAGAGAAAAGGGAACTCTGGTACACTGTTAGTGAGAATGCAGACTGGTGCAGCCACTGTGGAAAACTGTATGGAATTTCCTCAAGAAACTAAAAATGGAATTGCCTTTTGACCCAGCATTTTCACTGCTGGGATTATATCCTAATAATTCTAAAACACCAATCCAAAAGAACCTATGCACCCCAATGTTCATAGCAGCACAATTTACAATAGCCCAGTGCTGGAAGCAGCCTAGGTGCCCATCAGTAAATGAATGGATTAATAAACTATGGTACATTTACACAATGGAATACTATGCAGTAGAAAGGAAGAAGGAGCTCCTACCCTTTGCAACATCATGGATGCAACTGGAAAGCATTATGCTAAGTGGAATAAGCCAGGCGGTGAAAGACAAATACCATATGATCTCACCTATAAGTGGAACCTAATTAACAAAACAAATTGGCAAACAAAATATAGCCAGAGACATTGAAATCGACAATAAACTGACAGTAACCAGAGGGGAGGGGAGAGGGAAATAACGTGGCAAAGAGGGAAAGGGACATAAATGAACATGAATGAGGGACCTATGGACAGAGCCAAGGGGGAGGGTGGGGTTGAGGATGGGAGGTGGGCATGGGTAGGGCAGGGGAAAGTGGTGGTGGGAAAATGGAGACAACTGTATTTGAACATCAATTAAAATAAGTAAAAATAAAATAAAAATAAAACACTACATAAAAACATGTAATCACCATTTAAAAAGAAAAGAATACAAGACAGGGAGTCAACAGTGGAGTAGATGGAGCAGATTAATGATCTGGAAGATAAGGAAGCAGAAAACATCCCATCAGAACAGCAAAAAGAAAAGAAATCCAAAAAATGAGGACAGTTAGAGGAATCTGTTGGACAACTTAAAGTGTGCCAATGTTAGCATCATAGAGGTGCTGGAAAGAAGAGAGTGAGAACAAGGAATTGAAAACCTATCTGAAAATCAAATGACTGAAAACATCCCTAATCTAGTGAAGGAAATAGGAGAGTCCAAGAAGCATAGAGTCCCAAACAAGATAAACCCAAAGACACTCACCCCAAGACACAGAATTAAAATGCCAAAGATTGAAGACAAAAAGAGAATGTTAAAAGCAGCTGTGGGAGGAGGTCCATTCAATAGAGCTCCTCTTGGCTGCCGGGGATGAGAATTAAGTCGTTTTATACACAATCTTGCTGTTCCAGTGGGAAAAGGGGGTGGCGGTTCCCTCTAGTGGAGAATGCCCCAGGCCCTTCTCCCAAATGCTATTATTGGGAATGGTATGTGTAGGTGTATACAGCATACATGGATAGCTCATCAATCCATGAAAAAAGGCTATAGACATACAAAAACAGGTATTATCTACAGATGATAATTGAAGGAACACAGAGATTTCTCATAGGTCAGGATCAGATAGTCATGCTGACACCAGAGGGTCTTTAAGATGTGTTTCACGAGATAAGGAGTTTACTCCTTATGCCTTTAACTTAAACATCCAGTTTATGTGGACCGGGCTATACCAAGCAAAGCAAGCTTCAAAGGATACAATGTATTTATCAGGCCTGATTCCATGGAAACCCTCAATGTTAGAGTCGGGTCATGTCTGCCACCTGCTTTAGCTGGTTTTCCAGGGAGACTTACTAGCCCCTTTCAGAGCCTGCTTTCATGGGGCTGCAATCTCCCAAACCACACAGAGTGGTCCCCAACAGCAGTAAGAGAAAAGCAGTTAGTTATCCTGCAAGGGAGCTCCCATAAGACTGTCAGCTGATTTCTCAACAGAAACTTGGCAGTCCAGAAGGGACTGGCACAAAATATTCAAAGTGATAAAAAGCAAGAACCTACAACCAACATACTCAACCCAGCAAAGGTATCATTTAGAACTGAAGGACAGATAAAGATCTTCCCAAACAAGAAAAAGCTGAAGGAATTAATCACCACCAAACCAGTATTACAAGAAACGTTAAAGGGTGATCTTTAAGAAGAAGGAAAAGAAAGATTAAAAACATGAATAACAAAGTAACAATAAATATATATCTATCAACATTTACTTTAAATACAAATGGAATAAATGGTCCAATCTAAAGAACAGGGTGGCTGAATGGATAACAAAATGAGACCCTTGCATATGCTGTCCATCAGAGACTTACTTCAGATCAAAAGGCACACAGACTGAAAATAAAGTGATGGAAAAAATATTATGAAAATCAAAATGGAAAAATATTATGGAAATCAAAATAAAAAAGCAGGAGTAGCAATACTTGAAACAGACAAAATAGACTTTAAAACAAAGGCTATAACAAGAGACAAAGAAGGACCCAGTAATTCTATTTCTTGGTATTTATCAAGAGAAACCCAAAACACTAAATAGTAAAGACATATGCATCCATATGTTTATTACACCATTATTTACAATAACCAAGATATGAATGCAACCTAAGTATTCATCAGTAGGTGATTGGATAAAGAAACAGTGGTGCGTATGGACAATGGAATATGACTCAGCCGTAAAAAAGAATGAAATCTGGGCATCTGCAACAACATGGATGGACCTAGAGGGTATTGTGCTGAGTGAAATAAGTCAGACTAAGAAAAACAAATGCCATATGACATCACTCATATGAGGATTCTAAAAAACCAAAATAGCTCAGACCAGTGTTATTCGGTTGGTTGGAGCATCATCCTATAAACCGAAATGCGGCAGTTTCAATTCCCCGTCAGGGCACAAGCACAGGTTACAGTTTTGGTCCTGGGAAGGGCATGTACAAGGTATGAAAGGCCAATGATTGATGTTTCTCTCTCACATCAATGTTTCTTTCCCTCTCTCCCTTCCGTCCCGTCTCTCTGCAATCAATAACATGTCCTCAGATTAGAATAAAAATATATTAAAAGGTAACAGTAAAAAAACAAAATAAATGAACAAGCAGGACAGAAACAGACTCATAGATAAAACAGAACATTTTGACGGTAGCCAGGTTGGAGGGGGTTGAGGAACTGGGTGAAAAATGTGAAGGGATTAAAATTATGAATCAGTAGTTACAGAATAGTCATGGGGATGTAAATTAGAACATAGGGAATATAATCAATAATGTAGTAATTACATATGGTATCATGTGGGCACTAGATTTATTGGGGTGATCACTTCAGAACTTATATGTCTAATCACTGGATTGTACACCTAAAACTAATATAATATAATATGTCAACTGTAATTTAAAAAATAAAAATATATTAAAAATCAAGTGGCTTTCTTGCAGACAGCAAATGAGTTGGGTCATATTTTTTGATCCACATTGGCAATATGTTTTGTTTTTTTTTTAAGAAATTTATCCCATTTTCCTTTTTCTTTTTAAGATTTTATTTATTTATTTTTAGAGAGGGAAGGGAGTGGGGGGGAGAGAGAGAGAGAGAGAGAGAAACATCAATGTGCGGTTGCTGGGAGACATGGCCTGCAACCTAGGCATGTGCCCTAACTGGGAATTAAACCTGCGATGCCTGGTTCGCAGCCTGTGCTCAATCCACTGAGCTACACCAGCCAGGGCGGCAATATTTTTGTAATTGGTGCATTCACACTATTGACATGGGCCTGTGGTTTTGATGAAGCTCTGGCAGATCCCAGTGGCAAATAGTCCTGCTTGGATATGTGTTGGGTGAGATGAGGCAAATAGTGCATCCAGTACAGTGTCTACAACATAATAAGTACTCAATAAACATTAGGCATCATTGTTAGGATTGTGATTTCAACTTTTCCGCTTCAAGATTTACTCTTTGAATGTCCTTCATGGTGCCTCAGTGTGACTGAAGAGATTGCTATTTATTTTCCCATCTTGTTCCATTCACATATTGTCACTTCCAAATTCTGTTTTAAGTCACATCAAAGTAAGCATTCATTTAGCTGACAACCTATAAAAGAGCATCTTTCCACATAAAACAAACCAATTTATAGCCATTGCCAATAGCTCTTTTTTGAAGGAAAGGCCATTTTCCTTAGTTGATTGCAAAGAACAGTGATTAATTCAGCTCATCAGCCTGCAGCAGCAAATGCTAAATAGGGCTTCATTGTGCAAAGCCCTCTCTGTCTCTTAAAGCCTACATTTCTGAATTTGTCAGAGTTTCCTGAGCCTAGACTAGATGTCCAGAGGCCAGTTAGTCCACCTTTTTGCTTCCTTTTTGCTACACTATTTTTAAGGACCTCTAAATAAAAATAGGGCTTGTTTTTCCTTGGCAATGGGCCATCAGGAGAGGGGAATTTGGTCGCATCTATGGTCAGGATTCTATGGACATTAGAAAGGGGGCCTGCCTCAGAAAGTGACTTGCCAGTGACCCAAAGGGGACAAAGTCTGAAGCTATAATTTTAGGACATGTTTAAGGAGCATATGTTGGGACTTTCCTCCTCCTTGCCTGTGCTGGTGAGAGGAGGCTTGTGGTCAGATGCAATGGAGACAGAAACTTTGTTAGTGTAATACCCAGAGGAGTTTTGCTACAAGAACATCAGTGTGGCAGGAAAACATTGTGCTGCTCCTTCTGATACTCCATTATGAGGTAAGAACATGAGGCCCACATTCAACATCACCTCCAGGACCTTGCTTTGGACCCCCTGGAGGAGTCAGTACCACCCAGGAGAACTGAGGGGTGGAAAAGACCTGGAAGAACGTAGAGGAAGGATGGAGAGTAAGAGCAGAAAGACAGGAACTTCCAGTCACTAATCCCTGTGGAATGGATGCCAACTGGATGGGGTGAGACAAATGTGGAACTGTGTCCCGGACTCTGTGGTCATCCGACTTTGAGGGCATTTTCTTTCTAGTGGCAGGCACACCTGCTCACTGGACCAGACGTGGCGGACATGGCTGAGCAGCTTCCAGGACCTTCCTCCTCCCTTTCACGGGTTAAACTAGACGAAAGCATCTGAGCCACTCTGCAAAGCAGGATCCACAAGGAAGGGAGACTGGTTGTCTGAGGGAGACTTTATGCCCTTTCTCACATGTGCCCTGTAATCTTTTCAGCAACTTGTTATAGAAGTCTGGCTCCTGCTAGCCATGGATTCAGGCACTGGGCCTCCCTGCTGAGAAATGGTTTGCCTTGATTTGTTCTGTAGTTGGCGGGGAGAGGTAAAGACACTGCTGATCCCCTTTATTTTGACCCTGATAAGAATTTGGAAACTGAACTTGTTTTCTGTCATTCATTTTGCAGCCATTGGTTCTAGTCTGAGTTGTGCTTAATCTTTTTGTTATGCTCTTATGTTTGTCTTAAACTCATATATCTTCATTTTTTCCCTCTTTATTTCTCTATAAATTAACAAAACTTTTGCCGCTTCCTTTCCCTAGTCCTCTGCACAGCCGATTTTTGTGTATTATTTTCTGCAAGCTATTTATTACTTATGGAAACCATATTAACAAGTTGGTAAAAACCACAGTGGTCAGTTTGTTAAATTCGTCATAACAACAGGTTACGTCTTTTTGGCTGAGTTTTATAGTTTATTAATATGATAATATTTTGGTTTTGGAGTTTCTAAGGTGGTCCCTCATACCTGTTTTCATATATTCTTTATTCACTGACCTCTCTGAAGAAGGCATGTCTAGGGTCCAAATTTTACAAATGTGGACACAATGACTCAGAGAAATCGCCAGCTTGTTCATGGTGAGCCAGGCTGGTAACAGGGTCTCTGGCCCCACGCCTCACTCTCATGTGGTTCCTACTAAGCCCACTCTGAAGGAGGAAAGAAGTCCGGTGTCTCAGGGAGACATACTGCATTTGTGTGGGTTAAACATGGATATCCCAAACAGCTGTCGTTTCTGCAGAAATGGTCAAGATGTTGACTTTTAACGTTTTTGGCTACCTGTGGGGGTGGGAGGATGAGGTTTCAGGCAGACTTGTTTTCTCTTTGGAAGCAGGGGCTTCAGCCTGTGCTATGTTGCTCATCTGCACAACCATGGGAGCTGTCAAAGGGTCAGGTTTTCTGAACTGCTGGCAGAATTGCACTTTTTATTTCTCAGAAAACACACACTGCTGTGGGGGGAAGGAAGAGTTGGTTTTTCTGCAACTGCTTAGCTGTTACGAGCATGAAGCCATATCTCCAAGGCAGCAGCAGTCATCATGGCACCGCAGGACCGTTCCTGACTGCAAATGCCCCTGCCCTGCCCCCCAAGGCTGCTCTGCCCCTAGCATGCTGGGCAGTGTTGCCTAGAGAAGCCACAGGCTCCAAGCAATAGATGGCAGCACAGATGAAAAGATGTAGTCTGCACTCAGGATTTGTCCCCAGGAGTGCGGTTTAGGCTGAGCAGGGTCAGAGGGGACCCCGTAGAGCAAAGCTACATCTTCTTATTACTGTTCAATGGACATGTGCTAGGAATGAGCAATTTCACACCTTTCTCTTGGTTTGTTAAGACATTAAAAAGAAAAATGCGAATGTGACTGGAACTAATTTTCTGAAGCCTATGGAGGAGGTAGATGTCAGTAACTGGCTACCAGGTTGTTATTTATGGGCTCTTTGTTGCTACTAGGGTAGTGGCACTTAATAAGCAGCTCCCAGTGGCTCGGGAACCAGGCCAAATACTGCATATAAAGCATCATCCTGCAATTTATCCATCTAGTATGTGAGAGTTGGACCTTGAATCATTTGCTTGATGGGTTTTTTTCTCCCCCGGAAACAGGAAAAAGAACCTCAGTTTTCTTCCTGAGCCTCGGGTGACCGGGCTTACGCAGGAAGTCCCTGGCCTCGCTTGGAAAACAAAGATGTACACACGTCCCCCGGCCCTGCAGACACAGCTCTGCTTTCAGCAGCAGCTGGTCTGGGATCACCTTCCCCTCCCCTGGGCTGGTCCCACTGTAAATCATCCCATCTTGGGGTTCACTCCTTCTTTTCACACAGGCGTCTTTGTGAGTGGGAGAAAGAATCCATAGAACCTTAAACTAAATCCCCATGGGAACCAGGGGCGTTGGTGTGTGTTTGCACACAAACCCATGTATTTCACAAACCAACCCACAAAGATGGTGATCTAGCTGATTCACAGATTCTTGCCAGCAATACTGTCAGCTCCATAAAGCTTCTCTTGGTTATCCTGATAGTCTGAAATGTCCTCCTCATGCCTGGTGATATGACAGGACCCATACAGCTGTGCCCTTCACATTCTGTGGGCTGTGCAGGCTCCCTGAAATGCTTTTGTAAACTGCTGGCTGTTCCCACGACCCCCTGCCTCACAGCTTCTGCAGAGGATGGGCTCGAGGCGCCCATGGCAATTCCTGCATTTGTGACAATGCCGCTGCACCTTCCCCACTGCTTCTTGCATCGGAGGACAGCTCAGAGGCCACGAGAAAAGCTACCAGTTGTCTCCGGAAATGGCCATCCTGGTTTTCAGTTTTCCCTTCGAGTGTTTGCTAAAATAGCATCTTAGAACTTCGCCACAATTGCTTTGGTTCACAGGGGCATGGATACTGTTTTAAAATAAGGAAGTTAAGCTGGAAATCTGTATGGATGTCCTCCCCGACAACGTGATTCCCGGAAGTTCCAGCGGCCCCATTATTGAAGTCACCTCATCTCTTTTCTATATTCCCCACTCCCTTCCTTCCTTATGAGTCTTTTTCTCATTGGGAGCAATCTCCAAACACCTCAGTTAAGTTTACAGGGTGCTTTGGGTTTAGTTTTTTTAGGTGAATCTTTTCATCGAGTATAACATTCACACAGAAAAGTGCACAACGTGAACATGTTAGTGAGCAAGCACCCTGACTGAGAACCAGGACATCCCCGGTGTCCCAGACGCTCCCTCTGGGCCTCTTCCAGTCACTGCACTTGCTCAAGGGTAGCTGTCTGCTGACTTCCGCTTGTAACTTGATTTTGCTTGTTTTTGAACTTGTCTTAAATGGACTCATGCAACAGTAAGTCTCTGAGATCCATCCACGTTAAGTGCTGAAGAGCACAGAAATTTGTGCTTTGCTTTGAAAGAGCACTCAGAAAAGGAGTAAGAGGAAATTACTTTGAAAAGGAATCTTAAAACAAATGTGAGTGTGGATGGGAGATCTTAGGGCCTCGGCCTTCCGAGCTGCGCTAAGCCACAGGTGGAGGTGAAGTGAGACCCCCGCAGCCTCCTGCTCCCAGGACAACCCCGGCTTCAGCTCTCTTCTAATCCCTGATTTAAACTTTGACAAGCTGAATAGTACTTGTCTGTTTCAGTGAGTTTGCATACCAACCTACAGACACCTCATTAAAAGATTGCTCGACTGAGATTTGAAATGGAAGTAAAGTGGATCAGTTGAGAATCTACGTCCACGGAGTGTAGGGGCAGAACCAGCCGACCATCGGAGCAATCACCAGGCCAAAGGGCCTCTGTGCTTCTTCTTCACTTACCCATGTCCACAGGCTCTAGACTGGGTCCTCCATTATTTTTCATTTGCAAATAGGATTACCATAGTATAGAGTCAAAGGTACAAGCGATTATTTTACATAGTGTTTTTTATATGCCGCTAAGAAATAAAAGATATGCAAGATGAAGAGTAGAATAGGAGACCCCCACATACAGCTGAGACACCAAAATCATTCTCTGTGCGTGAGTAAGGAGAAATAGCTGCCGCACACAAAGGGCAACAAGAAAACATGCCTACCTCCACCTGGGCACATGGGAGAGAAAGGAAAATAAAACCCCCTTGAGGATTTGAATCACAAAGCAGTATTCTTATCAGTTAGTGGGTAGAATTTACACAGGCATGCACAGAATTGGAAGTAACCTCTGTTTGGTAGTGTGCCCAGGTTCTGACAGCAGCACATGCAGACCTCTTCGGGAGAAGTAGACTTCCATCCAAGCAACTGCAGCTGTAACATGCCATTAACCACGAAGATGCTTCAGGCTGCAGAAGAGACTGTGAACTCATGACACGTGGTAATAAACCTCCTACTCAGACTTGCGGCAGAGCTCAAAGTGCCTAGTACCTAGTAAGTTCAGTCAATGGCAGTCACCACTGAGCAGACTGTCCGCCCTTTCTGTACCTACGATAGGTAACCTGGAGAGCTCTGGTAACTCTGGACAAAGAGCAAAACAGATGTAATAAAAATGTTTTTAAAATAAAAGGAGAAGCCTAGAATGGTCAGGGAAGGCCTAATGAACAAAAGAGGCTTTGAATCTCTTTCATTAGTGAAAGACTGAACAAGCAAGGGGAGAGAATATTCCAAGCTGTGAAAACCATGTGAGCACAGCTTCTGAGGTGGGTGTAAACACAGCATTTACACCTTTGAGAGGAGGGAGCTAAGCCCAAGGGCGCTAGTCTAATGGGTACAGGTGTGACCAGGATTGCATTAGGGTAGGTGGTTTGGAGTCCTGTCATAGAACAGATTGATGGCTCCTGGGAGAGGGAAGCTGTGCTGTCAGCTGTCACCCCATCTGGGCAGTATTAACTTTGATAAGAGGGTCAATACAGAAAGATGAGACTTGGGGAGGTCCTGAGCTGTGCTGTGATTTGGTAGGAGAGCTGCGCTAGGACAGTGTGCTGCCCTACTGGAGGGGACGGCCGTCTAGGGGACTAGGGCTCTGATCCACTTGAGGAACAGAAGAGCCTGTTGGCTAACCTGGCCGCCTGTGATTGACAGGGGAAAGGGTGGGCAGGATTTCAGTCTCACGATCTGATGGGTAAAAGAGATGAAGAAGAGGGAGGAATTAACAGTGAAGAGCCTCCCCCTTCTCCCAACATGGGACCCTGAGTCCAGGGATAGGGCAGGGAGACTGTGGCTTGGACTGAGGTCACTTTATGAGAACCTCCATGGAGTGGGTCTCAGGTTGGCTTTCCTGTCTCCCAAGCTTCCTCAGACTCCCTGACTGCTCATGGTCTTACTTTCTACCTCCCCCAAGCCCCAAATGAATTCACTTATCACTTCCTTCATTTTCTCACTTAAAGTCAGCTGGGACCTCACTCACCCAGATGATACCTTGGCTGAGTCTTTGACAAACTGCTACAGAGTCCCCCAACATAAGACTGGTTCCCTTTATCTTCCCTTTTCATTGTCACTGTTGAGTCCAGCCTCTCCCATGCTTTTCTCCATTTCAGGATAGTTTGGGCTGGTGGGAACTGGCAGGGACACGCCCTCCGGATGAAAACGACTGAAAGCACAGGTCCCCACTGGTGTGCCAGCAGGGCAGCAGGCGCCACAGAGAACAGAAGAGGCTTTGATCATTTCTAGAACTCTCCAAACTGCTCCTCAGTACCCCTACAAATAATCAACCGTGAGACAAGGAATACAATGGAAATTAAAACGAAGCTGAAGGAATGGAAGCTGAAGGGCCAATGAACACAAAAAAGACACACAGCTTTGTCTTAATTGGAAAAATGAATGTCTGATATTAGCAAGTGCCGGAGAGAATAAGGGGAATTGAAATTTGTAAAAGTGGGAGCATGTATAGTAAAAAAGCTGAGGAGAAATCTCATCTTTTTCTATGGGTGAAGATGTACACACTGTAGGACCCAGTAACTCATCTGTAGAAAAGGAGTCACAAGAACCTGTGCGCAAGGTTTCTAACAGCAACAAAGTGGCAACAAGCTAACAGTCCTTCAGCAAGGGAACGAATAGACTGGTCAGTCAATACAGCAGTAAAAATGTGCGAATTGGGTCTGCAGGAGTTTCAATAGTGTAAGGCTGAAGGGAAAAATAAAGAGCAAAAAGATACAGTAGGTTAGCATTTATGTACATTTCAGAAACTCTCAAAACAATAGTAGATGTTTAATATGCAGTAACAAATACAAAATCAGGCCTAGAACCAGAGCACACAGCCTTCGCACAATGGTGGCCTCAGCGTGTGGGTGTGTGTGGGTGGATGTGATCCCAGGGTGGGGGCTGTCTTCTCTCTCACTTTTTTTTTTTTTTTTTTTTAAGAGAAAGATATCTGCAATTGAATAGTAAAATGCTGGCATGTTTTTTGTTTTAGTGGTGAGTATATAGGTGTCCGTTGTGTTGTTTTCTATATATTTGAAAGGGTTCATAATTTTCTTTAAAAATAAACAATAAAAGATTGCAAAGAAATGTATCAAAATATTTATAGAAATGTATTACAATGTTTGCAACTGCTCGTGCCAGCACGGGAGGGTTGTGTGATTCTTTTCTCCCCTTGATTGTTCAAGTTTTATGATTATAGTATATTTATCATGAAAATAATTATAGAAGATTATTTTAATTTTTAATAATATAAATATATGGGGAAAAATGAATAGCAAGCTATGGTATAATTCTTGAGGCCTGCATCTTTTTGCCAGCCTCTAATCAAATAGGGGTTCCTTTGTCAGGTGTGATTAATACAATCCTCTGGGGAGGGGTTAGTGGGCTGTCTGTCGGAGGGCTCCTGGCCTACAAAGGGCACAGTGTTGCTAATTCTGACACCAATATTTCCACAGTACTGAATTGATGGGGTCTTTCTGAATGTGTTATTTGTGGCACGCAATGAAAAAGATCTTGTTCACCAGCCAGACTCTAGGCTGGAAAAGGACAGATTTGTATTCAGGTTCTTATTGCTCAACTTAAAACTGGCATTTTCATAGTAACCAAAATGAATTCAGCAGTAATTTTGTTGAGTGAGGCCCTGGGTCTACAGGAGAGATTGGCCCAGACCTCTAGCTGCTGGGGTGACTGCTCCCTGTGAAATCCAAGCAAAGTTCCCCAAGCCCCCAGTTCGCGATGCTGGGAGAGGCAGCATCCCAGCCATATTTGCAAGGTGGTGGTGTTGTTTTAAGATTCCTCCCAGCCACCTCTAGCTTCTTGTTCTGAAATCCTTGCCCTAAATTCCTGATGGTCTCACTGCATTGATCCTCCTGTACTCACAGTGCCCCCACTGCGGGGCGGTGTGGGGGAATACCTGTCTCCTCAAAGTCTCAGGAGTTGGGTGTGTGAGGGGGTGAATACACTGGTTTCCTCAGAATGAACACATATCCCTGATGTTTCAAGTCCTTGTTGCGAGAAGCCCCTGTGCTCTCCTTGCCATCTGCAACTCCTCAGCGGCTCTTCCTTCGAGCAGAACCCTTCCTGCCACTCCGTTGCTTTGCTCCTCTCCACCTACCTTTGTGTTTTTCCTGGTCTAGGGTCTCCTGGCCTTTAACTCTTGGGCTACTCTGGGGAAAATTTTTAAACAGAACAATTTTGTTCTAACGGCATCACTGCCACCTCCCTTGGCTTTGCCCCAGGGGCTTCCCCCCAAAAAAATGGTAACCCAATGGGTATTGTTGGAACGAGTGTGCCACACTAAGTGAAATTCTGCCTGCAGAAGGTAAACTATCACCGCCCCCACCCCACAGGCTTGCCCTGCCGCATCCCTGATAGTACAGTTTGTACTATCACGCCAAGAACTGAACAGCACTGTGCTAAGTGTCAAAACTAAGCCATTATATGACCTGGTAAGAGATTATTTAAATGATTGAAATGGTGGAAACTGAAGAAGAATTTTCAGCAACATTTCTGCAACTGGCTGTTCCTATCGGCAGGCTGACTACAGAGGCCAGGGCAGCTCCTCTCGTGTGGAAGAAACATCAGCCTAGAGTGATCGGCCACTGCCGCTGCCGGGGTAAATGGAAGGAGGGTCTCGACTCTGCTTCAGTCTATTTGCCAAGGACAGAGGGAGGGCTGTATTTTCTGCCTGCAGATGAGAGTAAAGAGCACTCCAACTAGGAAAAACCTTGGAGCCCTAGTCCAGCGGAGCAGAGAGTTAATTTCTGAAAGTGGCCACAACAAGAGTCACCTGTGCCATAAATGGCCTTCTGTATTAAGAAAAAGTTGAAAAACCAGAAATGAAAGAAACAGAGAACTTTTCACAATGCCAGTGCAGCCTTATGTACGTTTTGGAAGTAAGTAGTATCACATGGAACCAGTTATGAGCAAATACATTTGCCTAGCAAGGAGCTTGGCCCATAGCAATTACTCAGTTAAAGTTCACTGGGTGGAAAAAAGAATAACCAAACTCAGCAATCTGTGGAATCAGTCATGGTATCCTTGACTGCAGCTCTGAGCCCAAGATTTCCTTGGGCTTCGCCCATACCTGAGATGGCCCTTAGCCCACACATGAACCAAGAGGCAGCATCCGGGGCTGCAGCTGAGACTCCCTATTACTACCTACAGTCCTGACCTGAGCCAGGACCCATCTCCAGGGTGTCAGGGTAAGAGGGAGCTTTGGTCGAGGATGAGTGAACTCATACAGCTAGTGGGAGAAAGGGAACATGAGCACACTCATTCCACTGAGGGTGGTGTGGGGCTGGAGCCTCTTTGCTCCTGTTTTCTCTTTGTGCATTTGCCTTATTATGACAAGGAACAAGTTTTTCTTCAAGGCTTCCCTCCACCCCTAGGTTCAAGACAACCTTGGGTGGCCCTTGCCAGGGCCAGTGCATCTGATGGGGGACAAGGGACAACTTTGGGGAATCTAGGGCTTCTAATCTTTGAAATGCTCCCTTGACAGTGCCATATGAGCTACCGCTTTGGAAGGGCTATCTTAGAAAGGAAACAAATGAGGGTGGAAGTAAAAAATGATTAAGTACTCAGAATTTAGTCCCACCAGAGGACCCAAACCCAGTACAGAAGTGACCCTCTGTATAGCAGCTTTTTTCAAAATGGCAGCAGTGGGGGCCTGACGTTCCACATCTGGTTGAACATCATTGCAGTACTAATTACCCAGGATATGGAAATACACTGAGCATTTGAAAAGAAAAAATGTATTCAAGGACACAGATTTTCCACTTGTTTTTACTTCTGAGAACTCTTCATCTGTGCATTTCCACTGCCTACTTTTCTTCTGTGGCTATTATTTTAGTTCTTATTTGCATCTTCTGCCATAAAACAAGGTGAAGTAGATGTGGGACTTAAAGAATTAATCATTTGGCACTGGGCATACCAGTTTCCAGCAAAGGTGCCCTGACCAGCGTATCTGGTGCTGACACAATTGTCAGAGAAGGCACTCCCCACCGTCCATCGAGTCCTTCCAGGGTGGCGTCCGTGTTCACGTCCTTTGTGCTGACTCCTGAAGGAGACAGAGCAGCGGAATAACCCCTGATGGGAATGAGGTGTGCATACAGCATCCTGGCTGGAGTGATCATGTTTTAGTCAGCCTACAGTGAAATTTACCCTAAAACGAGCCTGCTATCAGATCAACTAGACAGAAAGGGAATGTTTAACAGGGGAGATGGCCCATTTTATCAAGAGAGCTTCTTGTAACCTGCTTATGATAATAAAGGTGTGTGTCATCCCAAGTGTTATTTTGTAAATTAATAGGTGATATTACGTGGGTGAGTATCATCACTCACATATATGCATACCTGTGTCTCTTGCCTACAAACTGGATGGCAAGATACCTATGGTCAAAAACCATCTCTTTCATGCCTAACAGACCATTGAATTAAACTTTGCTTACTTTGTGGACACTTGTCACATCTACCCGAGCAGGAGACAGTGAATCTTTGACCCAGGATGGAAACAGAGCTCAGGCACGTTACCAGTCTCATCTACGTCACCGTACAGGTTTGCACTAAATTATTTACTGAGTGGAATATATACTCTAATTATCCTAGAGATAAAAATTTTAGGAGATAAACTTTATAATGGAAAATTTCATAAAATTTTTATAAATGTTGAGAAGTAGTATAGTAAATCCTCATGTACCCATTACCCAACTTAGTAGTTGTCCACTCATGCCCAGTCTTTTTTATCAAATGAACTCACTTCCTCTGAATTATTTTGAGGCAAACCTCAGGTACCACATTTTTGATCTATAAATACTTCAGTACAGTTCTGTAAAATAGTAAAACTCTTTAAAAATAACCAAATCAATATCAGATCTATAATAATTAATAATAATTACTTAATATCATCAAATACCCATTCATTTAAAAAATTCTGATGATTATATCATAAAATTTTAATAGTTTAAATGAAGATCAAAAGAGGGTCAAATCTTTACAATTGATTGATATGCCTCTTATGTCTCTTCTGATTTCTAATTGCTCCCCTTACACCCTGCCTTTGGAATGTAAATGTTTAAAAAACGAAATTATTTGTCCTGTGAGACCTGGATTTTGTTAATTGCATTCATTTGGTATCTTTTAGCAGGTGTCTCTGTTTTCTGAATTTCTGGTCATTAAATATTAGGTTCAATTTTACTTTTTTCTTATCAAGAATACTTCACAGATGGTGTTGTGTACTACAACCACAAACCACAGAATTTCTGGTTATTTGTGATCATTGAATAGATTATTTCATTTCAGGTGGCAAAATGGTAATTTTCTAATTTTTAAATGTTTTTTTCCTTCATTTTGTTTGCTGGAATGCTTCTATAAAGAGAAACTATTCTTCAACAACTATTTGATTATCTACGGTACAATTTATAACAGAAAAATCCATATAAATGCTTCATTATTTTCCTTTACCAGTTTTCAAAATATTAAGTTGGTTTCCTGGTACATAACAATCAGTAAATTGTTGTAGCTGTTGCTATTGTTTCTGGGTGTCAGAATGAACAAATGGATTTGAATGTGGAGGTGCGTTTCAGCCCATCGGTATTTTTATTCTCACTGATGCTCAAACAGTCACATCTTCAGCAATGGCAGCCTTGGAGACATAGCAAAGATGACGCCTTCCTTCCATCATGGAACCTACATTTCTAACTGGAAAGACTGTCAGTAAACCATAAGCAAGATAAACAAAGCAGATGGTGGTAAAAGATGATAATACCATGGCATGCTGGGGAAAACAGAAAGAGTTGAGTCTGGCTAGAAGAATTGTATATGTGGGGCATTGCATTGTTACACAGAAGGGCCAGTGGTGTCATTTCAGCAAAGATCTAAAGGAGGTGGGGGAGTTAGGCCTGTAAAACTCCGGGAGATGAGTGTTCAGGTAAAGGAAGTGACCAGAGTCAGACTCTAAGGTGGGAGTGTGCCTGTTTAGTAAAATGGTGTCATACTGTTTATGTATCACAGTTCATGACTCATTTTAAAAACTCAACATTGTGCTCCTAAAATTCACCCATATTTGGGGGGGCATATCTGTTTATTAATTCTCACTGCTATATAACATTTCATTATATGATATATCATGATTTAATTAATCAATTAACATTTGGGTGGTTTCTATTTTTTGCCATTATATATAATACTACTATGAACATCCATCTTTTCTCCTAGGGCGTGTGAGCAAGAGGTTCTCTAGGAGAGTGTACCCAAGCTATTTCATACCATGGTACATGTAGAAAGTGATAATCTATGTCATGTGTTGGGGTAAACTGAGGTGATGTGGGACTATTTATAGGGATTTGGTGAAAAAAATTATTATGTTTTCCATGTATTATGTAATTACAGTACATAATGATCTCTCTTCTCTTCTAAACTTTTCCTTTTTCTTTTCACTCTTTCCATAACTTCACCAAAAAATTCCCATTCCCAGAATATCTGACCATAGGTAGAATACAGGTACAAAGCGATCTAATCCTGTACTTCTTGACGTGCAGTCTGTCGGTATCAGGTGGTACCACATTCAGGTTCACCGGCTAACAGGAAAGAAAACATGTAAACTCTCTACGCCAGCTGCGAGCTGAGGCGCATCACAGTTTCAAGGGCGAACAAAGCTCCAAGCAGTGTGAATGAAGGACAGTGCAGAGAGAATCAAGTCATCCCACAAAACATACTTCTGTAGCAGATGCAGTAGCAACTTACTCACGTTGGAAGTAGTTTCTGGTTTCAGCAAAATAATGTCATCTGTCACATTAAATTAATTCTGATAAGTAAATCTCACTGGTTTTATAACTTTGTCTTCAATTTATAAGTTGGTTTTACCTATCTACTATGTATGTATGTATGTATGTATGTATGTATGTATGTATTTATCCATAGACGTGGGTAGGGGAGAAAGAAAGGGAGAGAAACATTGATGAAAGAGAGAAACACCAATTCGTTATCTACCATACACGCCCTGACTGGGGACTGAACCCAGGCATGCGAGTGCGCCCCATCTGGGAATGGCACTGGTGAACTTTCAGTTTGCGGAATGATGCTCAATCAACTGAGTCACACAGGCTGGGACTGGTTTTAGTTTTATAACTATAGAAGTATACACAGAAAACTCTAATAAGAATAAAAATAAAATGGAAACCCATTTAAGATTTTTTCCATTTATTTATTTTATTTTTCTTTAAAAAACTTTTATTGTGTTTTTTCCATTACCATTTAGTCCCCTTATACTCTTCCCCCTGCAATCATCACACTGTTGCCCAGAGTCCTTTTCCTTTTTGCTCAATCCCTTCATCCCCTAACCTTCCCCACCCTAGCTGTCCTCCTGCTCTCTATCTATGAGTCTGCCTCTATTTTGCTTGTTAGTTCAGTTTGTTCATTGAGTGAGATTGTACAGTATTTGTCTTTCTCTGATTGGCTTATTTCACTCAGCATAATGTTCTCCAGGTCCATCTATACCATTGCAAAGGGTAACATTTTCTTTTTTTTTTCCTTTTTTTACAGCCAAGTAGTATTCCATTGTGTAAATGTCCCGTAGTTGTTTTATCTACTCA
The DNA here is from genome assembly GCA_004024845.1 of Tonatia bakeri. Taxonomy (NCBI): domain Eukaryota; kingdom Metazoa; phylum Chordata; class Mammalia; order Chiroptera; family Phyllostomidae; genus Tonatia; species Tonatia bakeri. Next base: position 36,184 of record PVIA01006707.1, read on the forward strand.
TGTACTGATGGACACTTGGGCTGCTTCCATACTTGGTGATTGTAAATAATGCCGCAGTGAACATAGGGGTGCTTATGTTCTTTCAAATTAGTGTTTTGGGTTCCTTCAGATAAATTCCCAGAAGTGGGATTGCTGAGTCAAAATATAGGTCCATTTTTAATTTTTGGAGTTATCTCCATGCTGCTTTCCACAGTGGCTGCACCAATCTACAGTCACACCAACAGTGCAAAAGGGCTCCCCACATCCTCGCCAGCACTTGTTTGATTTGTTGGTGATAGCCATTCTGACAGGTGTGAGATGATACCTCATTGTGGTTTTACTTTGCATGTTTGATGATTAGTGACATTGAGAATCTTTTCATATGTTTATTGGCCATCTGTATGTCTTTACTCACTTTTTACTTTGGTTATTTGTTTTTTTGGTGTTGAGTTTTGTAAGTTCTTTATAAATTTTGGATATTAACCTCTTATCGGATGCATCGACAAATATGTTCTCTCATTTGTGGGATGTGTTTTTATTTTGTTGATGTTTTTCTTTGCTGTGAAAAAGCTTTTAGTTTGATGTAATCTCATTTGCTTATTTTTTCTTTTGTTTCCCTTGTCTGCAGAGGTATATCTCATAAAATATTGCTACAAGCAATGTGTGAGGTTTTGCTGCCAATGTTTTCTACAGTTTTCATGGTTTGGGGTCTAACATTAAAGTCTTTGATCCATTTTGAATTTATTCTTGTGTGTGGTGTAAGACAGTGGTCTAGTTTCATTTTTCTACACTTATCTGTCCAATTTTCCCAACACCACTTACTGTATAAACTACCTTTAGCCCATTGCATGTGCTTGCTTCCTCTGTTGAATATTAGTTGACCATAAAGTTGTGGGTTTATTTCTGGACTCTCTATTCTGTTCTATTTATTTACATGTCTGTTTTTATGCCAGTACCATGCTGTTTTGATTACTATGGCCTTGTAGTATATTTGATATGAGGTAGCATGATTCCTCCAACTTTGTTCTTCTTTTTCAGGATCACTGTTGCTATGCAGGGCCTTTTGTGGTTCCATATAAATTTTTGGCCTCCAATGCTTACCATAGGTTGTGTTCTTATACTGACTTACAGAAACAGGAGGCAGAGTAAACCCACTTCATATATACTTCAGCCCAGGCCCTTTGCCTTGTCTGTATTGTGAATGGGGAGACATGGAAAAAAATTTTTGAAATATTTGTTCTAGTTTTGTTAAATGCACCATTGGAATCTTGAAAGGAATTTCATTGAATCTATAGATTGCTTTGGGTAGTATGGACATTGTAATGATGTTAATTCTTCCTATCCATGAATACTGAATGTGCTGCCACTTATTTGTATCTTCCTCAGTTTCTTTCTTCTGTGTCTAATATTGTCTGAGTACAGGTCTCTTATATCCTTGGTTAGGTTTATTCCTAGGTATTTAATTCTTTTTGAAGCAATTGTGAATGGGTTTCTCTTCTTAATTTCCTTTTTTGTTAGTTCATTATTGGCATATAAAAATGCAGTTGATTTCTGGATATGATTTTGTATCCTGCTATTTGGCTGAATTCATTTATCAGTTCTATTAGTTTCTTGGTGGAACCTTTGTGGTTCTGTAGGTACAGTATCATGTCATCTGCAAATAAAGACAGTTTTACTTTTTCTTTCCAATTCGGATGCCTTTTATTTCTTCTTGTCTGATTGCTGTGACTAGGACTTCTGGTACTTTGTTGAATGAGAGAGGTGAAAGCAGACATTCCTGTCTTGTTCCCAATATTAAGGAGAACATTTGTCATTTTTGCCCATGGAGTATGATGCTGGCAGTGGGTTTGTCATACATGGCTTTTATTATGTTCAGGTATGTTCTCTCTAATCTCACTTTGCTGAGTTTTTTTTTTTATCATAAATGGATGTTAGATATTATCGAATGCTTTTTCTGCCTCTATTAATACAATCATGTGGTTTTTATCCTTCATATTGTTTATGTGGTAAATCACATTTATTGATTTGTGATTGTTGTACCAACCTTGCATTCCTGTAATAAATCACACTTGATCATGGTGTTTGATCTTTCTGATACATTGTTGTAATTGGCTTGCTAATATTTTGTTAAGGGTTTTAGCATCTACATTCATCAGGGATATTGGCCTATAATTTTCTTTTTTGGTAGTACCTTTATCAGGTTTTGGAATTAGGATAATGTTGGCATCATAAAATGTGTTTGGGAGCCTTCCTTTCTCTTGAAGTTTTTCAAATAGTTTCAGAAAGAAAAGTGTTAGTTCTTCCCAGAATGTTTGGTAAAATTCACCTGTGAAGCCATCCAGTCTAGGGCTTTTGTTTGTTGGGAGTTTTTTTTATTACTGCTTCACTTTCACTAGGTAAAATGTGTCTATTCAGATTCTCTGATTCTTCTTGATTTAGTTTGGAAGATTGCATGTTTCTATAAATTTACCTGTATTGTCCAGGTTGTCCCATTTGTTGGCATATAGTTGTTCATAGTAATTTCTTACAATCCTTTGTATTTCTTTAGTGTCAGTTGTTATTTCTCCTCTTTCATTTCTGATTTTATTTATTTGAGTCCCCTCTCTTTTTTTCCTTGATGAGTCTGGTTAAAGTTTTGTTAATCTTGTTTATCTTTTCAAAGAAACAGCTCTTGGATTTGTTGATCTTTTGCACTGTTGTTATAGACTCGATTTCATTTATTTCTGCTGTGATCTTAATTATCTCCTTCCTTCTACTCACTTAGGGCTTTGTTTGTTGTTCCTTTTCAAGTTCCTGTACATGTGAAGCTATATGGTTTATTTGAACTTTTTCTTGTTCTTTAAGGTAGGCCTATAATGCTATGAATTTCCCTTGGGATGGCATTCTCAGCGTCCCAGTGTCCCACAGATTTTGGATTTTGTGTCTTCATTTTCATTTGTATCTTTTGATTTCTTCCTTGACCTCACTGTTGATTCATTTATTGTTTGATACCATGTTATTAGCTTCCATGTTTTTGTGAGTTTTTCAGTTTTTTTCTTGTGATTGATTTCTACTTTCATACCATTATGGTCAGAGAAGGTGCTTGATATGATTTCAATCTTCCTAAATGTATTGAGACATGCTTTGTGTCCTAACATGTGGTCTATTCCAGAAAACATTTCATGTGCACTTGAAAAGTATGTATATTCTGTTGCTTTGTGGTGAAATGCTCTGAAGATATGAATTAAATCCATTTGATGTACTGTGTCATTTAAGGTCGCTATTTCCTTGTTGATTTTCTGTTTGGAAGATCTATCCATTGAAGTCAAAGGGGTGTTAAAATTCCCAACTGTAACTGTATTTCTATCCATCGCTCCCTTTATATCCATCAATATTTGCTTTACATATTTAGGTGCCCCTATGTTGGGTGCATAAATGTTTAGTAGAGTTATATCCTCTGTTGGATTGTTCCCTTTATCATTATTTAGTATCTTCTTTGTCTCTTACAATAGCCTTTGTTTTGAAAGTCTATTTTGTTGGATATAAATATTGCTACCCTAGCTTTTTTTTCTTTCCACATGCATGAAATACCTTTTTCCATCCCTTTACTTCTAGTCTGAGTGCATCTTTCTATGTGAAGTGGGTCTCTTGGAGGCAGCATATATGTGGGTCTTGTGTTCTTACCCATTCAGCTACCCTATGGCTTTTGGATGGAGCATTTAAGCCACATGTATTTATTACCATTCTATTTTTAAACTAGTTTCCTCATTTTTTTTCTTTTTCTTCTTATTCTTAAAGCAAGCCCTTAACATTTGTTGCAGTACTGGTTTGGTGTCAACAAACTTCTTTCCATTTTTCTTATCTGGGAAGCTCTTTATTTCTCCTTCAATTTTAAATGATAACCTTGCTCGATAAAGTAGCCTTGGTTGCAGATCCTTGATTCTCATCACCTTGATTATCTCATGCCATCTCCTTCTGGTCTGAAATGTTTCTGTTGAGAAATCAGACGACAGACTAATTGGAGCTCCATTGTATGTAACTACTAGCTTTTCTCTTGTGGATTTTAGGATTCTCTCCTTGTCTTTTTAATTATGATGTGTCTCAGTGTGGGCCTCTTTGGGTCCAAATTTTTTGGGACTCTTTGAACTTCCTAGACTTGTGTGTCTTTTTCCTTCACCAGATTAGGGAAGTTTTCAGTCATTATTTCTTCAAATATGTTCTCAATCCCTTGCTCGCTCTCTTCTCCTGCTGCTATTCCCATGATGTGGATGTTCTTATGGTTCATGTTGTCCAAAATGTTTCTTAAGCTCTCCTCATTTTTAAAAATTCTTTTTCCTCTTGCTGCTCTGCTTGGGTGTTTTATTCTACCCTGTCTTCCAAATCATTGATTAGGTCCTCCGCTTCACTTAACCTGCTGTTTTTCCTTCAGTATATTATTTATTTCAGATATTGCATTCATTAATTCTGACTGGTCCTCTTTTATGGTTTCTACATCTCTTTTGATGTTGTTGAGTATTCTTATAATCATTACTCCAAACTCTGTATCTGATATTTTGCCTCTATTTCATCTTGTACTTCTGGAGAATTCTCTTGTTCTTTCATTTGGGGTCTGTTTTTTTATCTTCTCATTTCAGCTGCTTGTTTGTATTTGTTGCTATGTATTAGATTAATCTGCAAAGACTCTGATGCAGGCCTTTGCTGGATTCTGCTTGTGGTGTGACAGGCAACCCCCACATTAGGCTACTTTGTACTTTGTAACTTCTGCATCAGGACCCTGTGCTTCTGTGCTAGGACCCCATGCTTTGCTCCTTTGTCTCCCATATAAGGTAGTTAGACCTAACTTCCACATTTAGCTTCTGTAACCTTGCTTTGCCACGTAGGCAGGGGGTCCGAGGCTATTTAAACCCCGGAAAGTTAGAGATTGGGGCTCAGGATTTGGGTTTTCCCCTTGAGCCTGTGTGTAATAAAGAATCGTGCTCTGCCATCTCTCCTGCATGTGAGTTATTTTCTGCAACAGTGGCAACCTATTTTGGGCTACCAACAATCCACAGCTTGTGGCCTCCACTGCTGGATCTGGGTGTGCGTAGAAAGAACCAGGATGTGCACCAATGCTGTCTTTTACCAGCTCTGTGCCTGGGGAAAGTTCAGCTAAAGTCTCAGAGATCCACTTCAATTCTTAAAGTTAATCAATGATACAGCCTTGAGTTGTACTCAGCAGCCAGACTTAAGCTCCACAGGATGGGAAAGAGTAGTACTTGTGTGTGTGTGTGTGTGTGTGTGTGTGTGTGTGGCAGGGGGCTGTTGCTTCCCTTTAGGCTGATTCCACTTGGAGGGGATTGCTGTGCCTTAGAAAGATGGCTTCTGCAGTACTGGTTGATGCAGACACTGGCCCACAGTGTCCACGTCCTTATGGATGAAATGAGACATTCACATGGACTCCTGAGTCCAGTGGAGGAAAAGAGACAGATGGCTTTTCTCTCAAGGGGAGCAAAAGCCTTGGCCCTTGCTGTGACTGGCCTTTATTGGATTTCTCTGCACAGTACATGATGGTCCTCATTTACTATGCACAGGTTCACTTTAGGTGGTTACCTTTTACAGAAAACAAAGGATCCAATGCTGCTAATCACATCACAGAAGAGGGATATTTGCAAATGAAAAGGCAAAAGTGGTTGAACCAGTTACACTCATCCTTGGAAGGTTTAGCATGGATTTTAGGAAGTTACTTTGTAATAAGTGTCCTCAGTTCGGGGTGAGGGAGTTTTTAGCAAGAGCAAGACTCAAAGCGGCCTAGGAGCATTGCAGGCCTGATTCCCCATGGGAGAACCAATCCGTGGTGTGGGTTCTATGCATCTCTGAGTGGGAACTGGGCCCACGCCACAGAGTGATCTCCTACACTGGTAATGACTCAGCATAGGGATCCTGGCTGCTATTCCTTCAGTTCTCTCCCCAGAGCTACCAGTTCCAGTCCCTCCTCACATGTCTCTAGTCCATTCTGCCCTCCCTCTGCTGGAGCCCAGGGCAAGTAGCTACACATGAAATTTTGTGTGTTGGCCCTTTAAGAGGTTCTCTGCATCTTGCCACCTCTCCCTGGCAGAAACCCCACCGGTTTTCACTGCTGGATGTTATCTGGTTTCCTTTCCAGGCTCTGGTGCTGTAGGTTGGTGACCCCAGCTTGGGATTTAGGCCTAACAATCCTCAGGGAGAACACCCCAGCTTCTGAAATATCCCTCCAGAACCTCAGCTGCTGCCCAAGGGGGCTCAGCCAGCCCTCTCACGCCTACTTAGCACTTCCTACCAGTCATGTTGTAGTGAAGTGGTTTCTTCAGTTTATCCTTGGTTATAAGGCTTCTCTCCAGTTAGAGTTCAGTTGGTTATTCAGGATTATTTCTCTACAATTTACTTGTAATTCCAGATTGGTCCTAGGAAGAGGTTAGTGTAGCTTCCACTTATTCCTATGACATCTTGGGTCTGGTTTTTTTTTTTTTTTCATTTAGAAATTTCCCATTACTCATGTTTGAGAAAGTGATCATAGTAGCTACCCACTATCTCTTCCTTTCTACTTCCTACAGAGCCTTGATTTTTTAAAAAAAGACTATTTATTTTTTTATTTTTAGGGAAGGGGAGGAAGAAACAGAGGGAGAAAAACATCAATGAGTGGTTGCCTCTCACGCGCCCCCTACTGGGAGCTGGCCTGCAACCCAGGCATGTGCCCTGACTGGGAATCAAACCAGCGACCCTTTGGTTCTCAAGCTGGCACTCAGTCCACTGAGCCACGCCAGCCAGAGCAAGCCTTGATTTCATTAGACAGTCTACCTCTCTTATGCAACCATGTGTTTAGGGAAGACTGGCACCTTCACCACCCCAAGGTCCTAATTGGTTTGAGCCAATCATGGGGATCTCATTACTTTGCTAGTGATTGGTTTAAACATGAGCATGAGTTGCAATTTTACCCAACTGAGACCCAAGGGATACTTTGGGGGAGGGGTCCCAGGAAAGATTTCTTCACTTTTAACAAGAAACAAAAGGAAGAGAGAGCCCCTGTCTTATTCTTGTGAAATAGTCATGTTTGGACATCTCACCTGAAGCTGCCTCAACTGTCTCGTGAACACATGGGGATAGTCAGCCCCAGGAGGAAACCAGGTGGAGGAGCAGAAAGATGAACATGACCAAGTCCATCGCCTCTCTCCCAAACTTTTGTATCATGCGCCCCGTCTCCGGACTTCTTGTTTCAGGAGATGATCTGCATTCCCTGCTATCGACCCGCTGAGGGTGGGATTCTGTCACCTGTGCCTGAAAGTGTTCTAATTAGCACAGTGACCTGAGGGGTCACAGTGGGATGGGCCCTCGGACCTTGGCAAGGCTTGCTGTGGTCAGTTGCTTTCCTGACTCACCGTCCCTATCAGGCTGTGAACCTGGCAGCCGGTAGGTATTCAATAAACAGTTGCATGTGAGGGAATGAATAATGATTACAGGAGAAGGAATCTAACCTTCAGGACCACCTAGGAGTTAAGCACATGAGGCCACTGCTGTGCCCCTTCAGCAGCAGAAGAGACACTGGGAATCTGAGCTGTCTCACACTGCAGCAGCCTGAAGAGTGCTGTATCTAGACATAAAGTACTAATTGCCAGAAATCAGCTGAGTAGAGACCAGAACTGAATGGAAAGTAGCTGGCATAATGAGGGGGAAATTAGGACGATTAATAAGAATGCAATCAGAAATTCTTCAGGAATGATGGGGAATAGATCATAAATGAGGGATGCGATTGGCTCTCTGGGTATATTTCCAGCCCAGCAGACAGCATGCCGTACTTGTGCTTCACATCAGCAATAGTCACAGAAAATAGATGTGATTTTACAAAAACAATAGGCCTAACTAAACAGGCGCATTTAGTTCTCTTCAAAGAGGAAGGAGAAAGCCACAGCTGACTAAAACAATTTGACTTCTCCATTTCCAGCTGAAGATTTTATAACGAAGCAAAACAAATTTTCATCATTTTCATGTTAACTTGGTAAAACTTGCTTTTATTTCCTAAGTTGGGTAAGAATTATAGTAGAAAGTTTTGCAACTGCAACTAAAGATGTATAAGTAGGCATTTTAAGAGCCGCTTAATAAATTTCATAAAGTATTAAGCAGGCAATTGATTTTTTTTTCACATAACATATGCAAAGAGAATGTGTAAAAGTCCAATTATAGTCCTATAGCTTTGCAACCATAAATAAATCTTTAGTAGGATGCAGAGATAAAATAACCAAACACATAGTCTAGTCTTGGCCTTCATGTGGGCTAAGGAACAAAGGATGCCAAGAAAAAAAATCAAGCACTTCCTCTTCAAAATACTGGGTCTTTCTTATTTTAAAAATAAATGATGTAAGCAAGTTTGTACAAGGCACATTTTGAGACTTGCAGACAAGACTTTGGCAGGAAACCTGAATGTGGGGGTGGGCCCTGGAGCCTGTTGGGGATCATCTGTCTGGTTCTGACTAGTTCCCCCAAGCTCGCAGGAGGCAGAACCTGCCCTCGTCCCTGAGCGAGCCCAGCTGGCTGAAGAATGGAGGTAGAACAGCAGCAGATCCCCAGGTGTTCAGAATTTTTGAGCCTGAGTCCCTGATGTTTGAAAACTGTACCTCATCAAGTCACTGACTTTGAGAGCTGTCTTCTACAGGTCGGAAAAAATTACTTGGCTCTGGTTAACAGAGAGCGTTATGATTAAGAGATCAGGGTCTGGAGCTGTCAGCCTGGGCCCGAACCTGGCTCTGCCAGTGACCATCCGTGTGCCTTTACACAAGTTGCTTACACTCTCAGTGCCTCGGATTCCTCATTTGTAAACCAGGATTAATAAAAATACTTGTTAGGGATGTTATAAGGATTGAATAACTACACAGAGTTAAAACGGTGCTTGGGACATAATGAGTTCTTACAATGCCACCTGCAATTCAAGAAGTGTTCTAGTTTAGGAGTGTCAGATCTGTGTGGTATGTCTCTTAGAGACCCCTGTCCAGGTGGAAGTTGTCACTGCATCGCCCATCAACACAGGACCTTATGGAACAGCCTGCCTGCAGTCACCTCCCCCTTCAAGACCTATCAGTTTACTGCATAGAGAAAAAGTGAGATACAGGAAGATGGAAAATGTCAACCATTGTTTGTTGCTTGGGAAAATATGTGACTACAAATAACAGAAGCCCTCCCAAGACCAGCTGAAGCAGGCAAGTTTGTCTCTCTAAAGAAAAGAGTCTGAGGCAGGCACCCAGCATTTGCGCGGAGGCCTCAAGGACTGAGCCTCGTTCTGTGCTGTCTCTCCCCACCCTGAGCTCCCTGGATTTCCTCTCCATACTTTTCACCTCATCGCCACAACATAGGTGCTGCTCTTCCAATTGTTGCCATTTTATTTCGGACAGGAAGAGTGGAGAGGTTCCAGGGGCAAAGAAAGTGCTTTCTTTGAAGACGGATTGTCTTGATTTTGGGAGGGACGGCCTCTCCAGGGATTTCCCCTTGTATCTCATTGCCTACAATTATATGGCACATGCCTCATCCCCCCACCTCCCACCACAGAACCCAAGTCCCTCCTGCCAGGGAGACTGAGAAATGGACAGTTTTGGTTTTTCCACCTCTAGAGTAGAGAAAGGCAAGGGGGAAGGGGTGTGAGTCCTTTTTAGGGATCTCTTCCACAGAACTGACCACATACGACAATGCTATCGGGGAAATACCCACCTATGTTTGCTTAGGCTTTTATTGTTAAGGATTTTCTGCTTGGAAAAGGTTTTTATCATGGGAAAAGGGCTTACAGAGTTATCTCTGTGAGCCCATCATGGAATACTTTTGTTAGAAAATATTGATTCTTGTGATTTTATTTCACAGTGAAAGATTAGACTTAAAATGCAAATTCCTCTGAAACAGGCAATATAAACTCAAATTTAGACATCACGAAATGGAAAATATCCTGATACTGCATGTTTGGTGACAGGACCTGCTCTCCATGGGGATGGCGACGCCTCTCTACAGTTTTCCCGAGCCGAGGCATTTTCATGAGCTTGGCACTAATAATGTGAATTTATTTTAGTAAATTAAGATGAGTGCATGTAGAAGGTGTTTTGAAGGACTTTTCCTGGCCACTTGTCACAATAATTGTGTTTTTATTGTCTACACAGATGACGCAGTGAGCGATTTGTGTTTTCCTGGATCACAGGCCCAAAGGTGACACCCTGCAGGATTCGGATGTCACAAGTTGTAAAGCTGTTGCTTTTTTTCTGAACCAACGCCCAGACTTTGGGGCCTGGAAGAATTAGCTGAGTGCTCATTCAAAGTGCAGAATTCAGTTCTCGCCCCTGCAATTCTGGCTTAACAATTGTTTAACATTTTTTTTAATTGATTAGAGAGAGAGAGGAAGGGAGAAAGGAGAGAGAGAGATTTATTGTTCTACCCATTTATGCATTCATTGGTTGATTCCTGCATGTGCCCTGACTGGGGATTGAACCTGCAACCTTGGTGCATTGGGGCTATGCACTCACCACATTAGCTACCCGACCAAGGCCTGGCTTAATAATTCTTGTTTGGGACCTGGAAATATATAATTTTCACCAGGAGGCCAGGTGATTTTTCAATTAGCTTGTGCAGGAATCAGAGTTTTAAGAAATGTTCTCTAGCTAGGTAAGTCCAGTTGCTTCATGTCCCCAACATGTGATCACACTCATCATTAACAAAACGTGTTGTCTCTCTCTATTACTCTCGGTATTAGTTAGCTTGGGCTGCCGTAACAAAGGCCCACAGACTGGGTGGTTTACACAACAGAATTTACCCCCTCATAGTTCTGGTGGCTGGAAGTTGCTGGCAGGGGTGCTTCTTCCTCTAAACTAGTTGCAAGCAGGGCAGTAGCCTAGGCTTTGCAACTAGGACTTCTTGTAATGGCAGTTAGATAACTGGGACCACCTCTCCTAAAAAAGCAAGACAGAAATATTATCTGTTCAAGACCTTAGAGAGCTAAGAGGGCACTGAAGAGCTGGGAGAAAGAAACCGAGAACAGTGAGCCTGGTTTCGGGGCTTCTCTCTAGAGGCATCTCCTGTCTCTGCAACGGGGACCAAAGGGACTCTGGGTACAGGTAATGCTCCGCTTCTTGACCTTCTGCTGGTTACACGGTGTTTACTTTGTGGTGACTCTTTGAGCTGGGCACTTATGATCTGAATGCCTCTATGTTTTATTCCTCAAAAAGAGAAGTCTTTTAAGGAAGACTTGGCAATGAACAGACTAGCGTTAGAGGTCGAGCTCTGCTATTTAGAAATGTGACCTCATGAAAAGTTCATTTTTTTTGAAACTCAGTATCTTTATACTGAATGTAGAGTGTAAGTCTATTTCATAGGATTGCCATGAGTGTAAATGAGAATGTTTCAAGTGCCTGGAAGTGAGTAGGTTCCCAGTTAACAGCAACAGTAATAAAGTATTGCCATTTATTGAGAAACTATTATGTGCCAGGCACTGTACTAAGCTCTTATGCCTCAACCTGTGCAGTCTGTGCCATTTCATAACAGGATTGTTACAGAAAACACCCCCCATGCCACTGGGGGTCTTGTTACTCTATGGGTCTTTTTGCCCACTGTTGGTAAGAGTTATGGCTCTCAGTGCCAGAGTTTGGTAAAAAGGAAAGGAACTATTTATTCCAAAGTTACACAGGTTCAGAATAATGGCGAATGTCACCGGTAAATCCCAAAGTCCCTTAAAAAAAAACACCCACAAACTCACACACACACATACAATCCTTCCTCCCCTTGCCAAACCAGGCCAGTCAGTGGTACCATATCTCAGGAAAAGAAGTAGAAGTCTGAAGCTCAGCGACACCCCTTTTCTAAACCCAAAACTGTGTGGCACTTCCTCACTGTGGGCCAGTGGGAGTCCTGCATTTGTTCAAACCACATGGCTGAGAGAGAGCTCTGCACAGCTACTACATCTTGCTTTCCTGCTTCCTAAGCCACGTGGTCAAGAGAGCCATCTCTCTGCTTCCAAACCATGTGGTTAAGCCCCAGCATGGGCTGCCCTGCCTGGGTTTTAAATCCCCACGTGGATCTTCCTCCAAAACCCCATTTGACTCCTCCCACACTGGATTACATCTGCCAGAAGCCTGGTTTCTTTATCATGTGTGGCCCTGTGAGGCAGAAGCAGCCTCCAAGCCACTCTCACAGGCTCAGGAAGCCCCTCTGGCTACCTTGCATCACGGGTTTGAGTCACACGCCTCTCCCTGGCTCCCCAGTGCAGGCTGTTTTTTAACGTTATTAAAACATTGGCCAAATTCTTCAGATATGCAAAGGAGCTCTCAATGGCCCTGCTTCACTTTCCTCATCCCCCAAGTGATTGCTATGGGGGTTTTCCGCATTTTGGGGAACTTTCAGCTCAACACCCCATTACAGGATCACCAAGTCCCCATATGGGCCCTGCTTCAGGAAGGCACACCTAGTAAGTAGCAGAGCTGGACTTCATGCTCAGGCCTTGTCCAAAACCAAGGCTGGGAATCTGTTTGGCCTGCCGATTGTTCATGACCTGGACAGTACCACTTCACTTCCAGATTCGGTCCTGTGTTTCTACTAAGTGAATACAATCTCAAGATTAACTTCTTGAATTCAGCATTGCTGAATTTCCAGTTTCCCCAGAATAAATTGACTTGTTCCAATGAACTCTATTTAAAAGGAAGGCATTTGGACTTTTCCTCATCTCAAAGTGAGATTAAGACATACACTGAATTAGGAAACAGATTCTATCCCAGAGTAACCAAAATTAATCTCTACCAAACTCAAATGTAACTCAAATGTTCATTAATCTAAAAAAAAAAAAAAAGAGGAGGGGTAAGAAAGAACTTAATTTTTCAGGGCCAGGAGGGAAGGGGGCTGGGGGGCTGCAGTGGGAGTGGGGGAAATAGAAGTCATGCATCCATCCCAGAGCAGAGTTTAGAAAGCAGGCTCTAGAATGTACTGCAGATACCAGCAAGCCCAGGAGTGACACGAGCCCCAGTCTGCCTCACCTTGGACTTGCACCCCTGGAGGCACAAGGGAGGCGAAGGAGCCTGTGCACTGAGCAGATGCTTTTGCCAAGCCAGCCTGCAGCGGAGCCCAGTGCCTGTCACATTAGATAAGGCTCCTTCTCAGGGCAAGCTGGTCTTTATACCCTGTGTTTCATTTTTTGCTTTTGTTTTTTTCCTTCAGTTGCCTACTAAACATTTCTACTGAAAAATTACAACTTTGCCATGGATGAACAAAGAAGAAAAGCAATGTGTCCACACCCAGGCCAGCCTCCTGAGGGAGAGCCGGGAGCCCCAGGAGAGGGGCTCTCTCAGTGGGGCCACAGCTGCAGCTCCAGCAGAAACTCTGAGGAGTCTGGAGAGGGGTGACTGAGTGAAGTGGGCACTGGGGTGTTGACAGTGGCCAGATTTCTCTTCTTCCTTCAACTTTTTGCACTTGTTGCTCTTTGTACATAATCATAGTGTTAGATAGAACAAAGGTCTTAAGGTCTCAGAAATTCTTACTAAATGTTATCTTGCTAAATGTTAAAATGTAGCACGGTATTTTGCAGGTAGAACTGTAAACAGGATGAGCGTGTCAGGAACTCAAAGGATAAATGTAGCCAAATGCAAACAAGAAATCAACATGTAATTGACCAAATAAATAAGCAATGGCCAAGCCTCCCTTCCAGGAAACAGAGCTTTGGATATGAATCCCCTGTCTCCCTTACTTGCAGCAAGTAAATAAAACTATCTTGCCGATGACCTGCAACAACCATGGCTTGTCTCATTCTGGAATAGAGCACCCCTAGCAGAAAACCCCTTGAGTTCCATAACAATAGCATTTACCACTTAGAGGTATGTCTGTTGACTCCTTGCTGGACAGGGGGGTCTCAAAGCTAAAGGTTGTTCCTGTTTATTTGGGTATCTCCAGTGCCTACATGGTGTTTCATACTTAATAAATGTCTCTTGCATGGAAATAAATGGTGTAACATTGAAGTGTGTGTGTGGTGGTGGTGGGGGGGCTGCATGAGCAAAAGAACTGTCACTCCCTCCCCACAAACTGGGAATCCCAGCAAACTTGTTTCATTGTTCTATGAACTTCCTGGACGACATTCTTGTTTGGGGTTTTGAATCAGCAAACTGAGCAGAAATGCCTCTGTGGTAAGACAAATGTGTCATAATGCAACTTCCCTGGAGGATAAATAGGCACACAGCAACTGCTAGACCCCAGCACAGGGAAGTTAAGAGTAATTAGCCTTTAAATTATTATTACTTTGAAAAAGTTAAAAGGATGTTGTCAAATATATGCTTACAATGCACTTGAGTCATACGATAGTGAAGACTGGGTGACTTTGCAGATGATTCCAGAAGGAAGAGGGAGATGGTGGTGGGCGCAATAGCACGAGTACCTGTAGGTCTTTCCACAAGAGGGCGCTCATCTCTTGTTCTTACTTCCTAGCAATGAAAAATTTGTCATTTTTAAATTGCTGGAGAAGAATTAGGATGGCAACTTATATTTCCTATATCCGGTTTCATCCACCATCGTATCACCTGTTGAATAACGTTTTAGACACCCAGGTGTTGTTTTATTTCCCTGGGAACCTGGGTCATCGTGAGGGAAGCTGCATTTGATACTGAAGTCTGGTAGGCCCTCCGAGGCCACGACTGTTCTGACAACCACACAGAACCCAGCCCCCACATTTGCTCAAGCACAAGTGTTTGGGGTGGTGACAGGGGTGACTGGTTATAGGAAGTTGATTTATTTATTCAACACTGTGGCTTCAGCTAGTGGGACCACTGTCACTGTTCTGTAGTGCTGCTGAGGTGACCTCTCACTGACCTGGTCACTAAAACATACCTGGGCTTTTACTGCTCAAGAGTTTCACTATATACAAGAGAAGGATCCATGGGTTCTGAACGTCATGAGAGAATTTTTTTAATGCAGACTGAACAACTTAGTATAAACAATGAGGAGAATCCTTGTGCCATCTCTTACCACTTTCATACCACCCATTTGAATGCAACATGCACTTAAAGAATTGTTCTATTTTCAGAGGCAATGAACTTTTTTTTCATTGAGTTTCTTCTTTTCATACAGTTTTTCAAAACCCCCCAACAAGAATGTTGTCCAGGAAGTTCATAGAACAATGAAACAAATTTCAGAGACATTAATTTGGCCTCCTTGACAGAGGTCCAGAAGCTCCAGGCCTACCGTGGCGTTCACCTGTTCTGAGAAAGCACAGGGGACCACCTTTGCTCATGGCATGCCACAGGACTGAGCACTTTGTGTGCCGGAGATGTAAGGCATATGTGATGTAGCAAACTCTTTTCGTGGAAGGCTGCAGAGGAGACAATCCCAATCTGAAATAATTTCATGCAGTGTAGGTGTGGGCAATCCTTCCACACGTCATCAGCTAATGACAATCATCGGTCCTGTTTCTGCACAGCCTTGCAGTTCACGTGCCCTCACACTCATTCATCCCGCAGCCTTGCGCCCAGCTGCCCAACCATGTGGAGAAGAGGAAATGAAGATTCGGGAAGGTCAAGCAGTTTGTACAAGGTCACAAAGAAGAGCTGGGATGAAACCTCCAGGGTGGAGTCCTGGCCCACTCTTCAATTCATGCCTTTTGCTTTTTTCCAGGGGCCAGGCGCTGTCCTAGGTGTTAGGTACACAGCAGCAAACAAAATCAACAAATTTCTGCTTCCACCTCCCTTCTAGCAGAGGAATGTGAATAAAGACATGAGTGGTGAAGTAGGTGTTTCAGTAAAGAGGAAGAAAGCAGGGAAGTGGGACACCCAGGTCGGATATGGCTGGGTGCAGTTTTAAAGACTCTCAGGTGACATTTGACACGAAAGGAAAAGTTTCCAGGCAGACTGAACAACAGACCCAAAGGCCTGCCAGGGAAGTGGCTGGAGCTACCCCAGGAACAGCTCCCGAGGGGGGGGGCTGCGGGAGCAGTGGGTTGTGGGGTCCGACAGGCACTGGAGGCAGCCTGCAGGGTTGTAGGGCAGCCGGTGCCCTGCCTTGGCTCTTCCTTTGACATCGAGGGTTTGGAGCTGACAGGGCACACATTACTTTCATTTTAACAGGGTCACTCTGGAAGTTTGTCTTACAATGTGAATTTCCAATAAAATCTAAGAAAACAGAAGACAAAAGAATATTACATTTATTCTTATTGTTGTTGACCTTCAAATGAGATAACAGTAACAAACACTGTCATTAGGTGCCTGCCATAGGCAGATGCTCGGCAGGGCGTTCCTTTACCCACACCATTTCATTCTGTCCTTGAAGCTGGCTGCACGATGAAGCTGTTGTCATGCTGTCTTCCTGATGGAAAACAGGCTCGGAGAGGTGAGCTAAGGGCCCAAGGTCACAGGCTAACCAGAGATATCCCTTGAACCTAAATTATTCCCTAGCTGTTGTTGTGAGCATGGGCTCATCATTAGTGACTGAAACCATCCTTCAAAAAAATTTTATTGATTGATTTTAGAGAGAGGAAGGGGAAGAGAAAAAAAGAAACGTTGATCTGTTGCTCCACTTATTTACGTATTCACTGGTCGGTTCTGTTGTATGCCCTGACTGGGCGGTGAACCTGCAAACTTGGCATATTAGGCCGACACTCTACCCAACTGGCTAGGGCCAAAATAATCTTTTTAATGAAAGAAAATGTGATCCTTGCCAAAGTGCCTCATAAAAATACTCTTATACATAATAAAAATTGCTGAATATTTTAAATGTTTAGTTAACACAATAGCAGTGTCTTCTCCTGCCATTTGTCTGTGCCATTTAACCTGCTAATCTTATTTTTAATGATTAATCTAGTATATTTAATACTTTTTATAGGGGCCTTTGATTAATCTTTAGTCCTCTTAACTAAATACTATTTAAACAGCATTTATAAATGTAATCATTTGACTTCCTTAATTGTCTGATTAACAAATGTGTCTTCCTAAACTCTTTCTTCTGGAAAGATAATGAAATCTAGACATGTGATGAATTTTACAACCTCTTAAAAAGTCAACATAGAATCATTATCTAAGTCAGTTATTTAACAGCACATTTTAAGTTAGAATAACAAGTTTGACCTGACACATCAGCACACAAAATCCTTTTATATATAACAAACAAGAAAAATGCCAAATATACACAAATTATTTTTAACCTCAATGTATCAGAAACAGGCTTGGCTTACCCTTGTCATTTTTACACTTAAATCTGTATCTTTTCAGAATTAAAAGCCATGTGCTCACTAAGGAAACAATTATATCATTACAAGTGAATTTGGGATTGAGTTTCCACGTGAATTTCTGGGGGCCCCCTATCAGCTGGCTGAGGGTGCACCGTGTGCAGGGGTATTTCCTGCCCTGCAGGCAGGAAGTGTGAGCGAGAGGAAGGGACATCCAGCATGATTTTCTCAGACTGCCAAGCTGGGCCTGGTTGTATTCTTGCTATGTCAACGTCCTGCAGATATACTGGCTCACAGTCCTGGTCCCCACATTCGGTTACGGGATACCCACTTCTTACTGCCTGGTGTCTGTACCACAATGACGGGACTTTACAATACTATTTCGAGCTTAGTTGTATTCCAAATTCTTTTCATATTTTACAAATTTGCTGCAGCCCTAACTTACAATTATTTAAGTAATGCTGGATTAGATTTCCTGTCTCTCCAAGGCTTTGTCTAACCCTCATCACAGCTTTGAAGTCAGGTCAGTGGTGAGACCCAGGTTCTTGTGGGAGAAAGAAGACAGCAAACCTGAAAGACCTTGAGAGAGTGGAGGGGAGGCGTGGAGACTGTGGAAGTGTGGGGAAAAAGGCCAAACAACAACTAAGTAAAGACTCCAGACCCGAGACAAATCCATCCGCTACAGCTCGGATCACTGATGCAGACAGCACAGGACTTTGAAAGGAAGTGTGGACAGAGCAGCCAGTCCCAGGTGGGTGAGGGCGAGCCTCTCTGAGACCCAGCTCCTTGGCACTTGAGAGGAGTAAGGTTGAAGCTGGGTAACCTGGAGAAGAACCAGTGAGAGGAAAGGATGGTGGGAGAGTAGGGAGCTTGGGCATGTCTGCACACAATCATGAGGCTTGGACAGGTTTTCAAACAGGGTGCAGGGAACCAAGAGGGAGCTCCTGGAAGGAGGCCAGGCAGGGTCAGAACTGCAAAACTAACTCTTTGTGTGTGTGAGAGAGAGTTGTGGGCCAGGCATAGCTTGCTGAATGTTGCCATGGCTCATCCTCCTTATTTGCCTTTGGGACACACATGAGGAAATTGTACAAACAGAACATGTGGGTATCTCAGTAGCTGCCTCCTCAGGAAGATCTGGCTAATGCAGGGACATCATGAAACTGAACTTTCTCTCTCTCTGGAGATGGAAATGCTGCAAAGGAGTCTTTAGGAACTGATAGTTATAATCTC
Source organism: Tonatia bakeri (assembly GCA_004024845.1). Lineage (NCBI taxonomy): Eukaryota > Metazoa > Chordata > Mammalia > Chiroptera > Phyllostomidae > Tonatia > Tonatia bakeri. The sequence goes on from PVIA01006707.1 coordinate 54,539, forward strand.
TAAGTTTATGGATTTTCTTTCACCTTAAAAATGCATTAAAATATTGGCATGGCAGTATAAACAAGTCTTGTTCTTTGAAAAACAAAACAAAAACAAGAAGTCTCCTGAATTTGTATTTGTTTTGCTATTTAAAATAAAATATCTGAGAAAAACCTATGCAAATACAAGTTCCTCAGTACTGAACAAAGACACATTTCCATCCAGGGTTCCCATGCAGGGTGCCAGCCGTCCACTGACCTCTTCCCCTGTCTGCAGGGGGCTGGGGACGTGGAAATGCGTTGCCAAAGCTCTTCAGTGTTTCCAGACCCAAAGCTGTTCGTGCTTCACTGTATTGGACCCTCACCTGCAGGGCTTACCACCAGTGGGTCACTGAATGTTCTCCCATTGCCTCTGGACACAGGAATGTTTCAAAAGCAGAAGTAATTCACACAATCTCTTAGTCTGTTTGTAGAAGAGAGTTTCCATCCACATAGAAAATTATAGCTTTTACATATGTGGGTTTGGAACTTGAGCAATGTATTTTATTCTGGAAATACTTTATCATAGTTTAAAAGTATGACGTCTTGTGTAGTTATGATTTCTCCCTGCCACGTTACCAGGATGCACAATAGGCACAGGGAGAGGAAAGCTTGGAGTTTGTTGTTTGCGAAACTCAGAAGCTACGTTAGCAATGAGGCCATCATCTCAGCCAGCATCCTGTCTGGAAGTAATTATGCCTAGTCAACTAAGCTGTAGAACCTGCAGTGCACGAAACACAACATCCGTACCCAAATGAAGGGAACAAAATTCTCTTATGTTTGGACACAACCGTGCCAAAGACTCCCAAGATATAAAAAGCAGTTTTTACCCACAATCCACTGCTTCACTTAGAAACCTCAGAATCAAAGTGACATTTATTACCCTATTAAATAATAACACATTTATGAGTGGGGAAGCTTCCCCCAAAACGAAAGAATTATCTTTTATTGTGCAGTTTGAGACCAGACTTCTCATAACATTAAAGCCATTCCAACTCTTCTGGGATGTCAGGTCTGCCTACACAAGGAGCATGTGACTTAAAAACAAACATTGACTTTGCAGCCACCATTTATTAGTTAAGAAATTGAGATGAGAAAAGAAGAATGAGGTTCCTCATTTGGTCTGGATTCAGTCCGTTTTCCAAAGAAAAGAAAATGTCCCGTACTGCTCCCACTTGCTGAGCAGTTTCGCGATGTTTGAGGTGGTGGGGAGTGTGGAATCAGGCAGTGTGTCTTATTTTCATGATGGGATTCTTCTCTCTCTCTCTCTATTCTGCCCAGCAGAGGGACCAGATGAAGTCCATTCCCAGCCCGGCGGGGATGAGCTATACAAGTCTTTCAAAGGACAAGTCCAGATGCACATTTCATTTGGAATGGCACAAGAAACTAGGCCTTAATAAAACTGCAAGCCTTAGGAGTGAGATAGGAAAATTTTTAGTTTTACTTTATTCTGCTGCTGCTATCACTTGTGTTCAAGAACGCAAATTCAAAGCTGGGGCTGGGCATGGAGCTGAAGGTGGTGGTTGCCAGTGGTTGGGGGAGGTGCGGAGGATGGGAAGTTCGTGTTTAATGAGCTCAGAGTTTCAATTTTGTAAAATAAGAGTTCTGGAGATGGGGGGAGGGAAAAGGACTTAACCCCACCGAAAGAGTTATATACTTAAAATGGTTAAAGTGATCAATTTTATATTATTTTACCACAATTAAAAATGATTTTTTAAAAAGCCTGGGGGAGAGTCTAACTGAAGCAATCAATTCTAAGTGGTGGGCAACCCTACCCCCTTTGCGTGTGGTCCTTGTCACTCTCCCTTTGACTGTGCCAGGGTTGTGAGAATGATGGCGTTCCACTCCTGTGATCAAGCTGCTTATGTGGTAAAGGGAAAGGACCTTCACAGATGTGATTATGGCCCCTAATCCATTGACTTTGAATTCATTAAGAGGAAGATCGTGGTAAGTGGGCCTGGCCTAACCAGTGGAGCCTTTTAAAAAAGGCGTCCTGAGAAGAGACATTGCAGCCCGCCACCTGGGTTTCAGCCTTCAGACAAACTGCAGGGGACCCTGCTACCTAGTGATTGGACTTCTGAATCACAGGAAGTATAGTAAATAAGTTTGTGTCATTGTAAGCAGCTAAATTTGTGGCAATTTACAGGAAGCAGCAGATGAATAACACCCTCGCCGTGCGTGGCTGGGATATTTCCAGCAGGCGTCTGCTGCAGTGCGCGCCAGTGTGCGCTCTCGCTCGCTGACTCCCAGGTGTCATAGCGGCTTCTCCACTCCGGGGAAAGAGACCCAGGGTAGCCACCCAGTGACAGGGAGGCATCGCATGGGAGACAAGGTGCAGATGACCTTCTTTTATTTTGATTAAAGGAACATAAAGCTGAGAGGACCCAGCGGGAAGGATCCAGGAAAAGCAGAGCTCGTATTCTACAAAACGCATTAACTTCTCCAGTGAGACAAAGGCACAGGTTTTAATAAATACACTTTAATATATTACATCAACTCCTCTAAGTGTGGATCCTCAGGGATATAGGTCTTTTTTCTGCCTGCGGCCAGGTGTGCAGTTTTAATTTAACGTCTGCATAAAGATGCATGCCAAGGACGGCAGAGAGCTGGGTTGTAAGGGGTTGGAGCCGGGACGCATTGAGGATATGGGTGATGCCCAGGACCGCAGGTAAGTCACTGGTTTCTCCATTTCTGCACTTGGGGGGAAAAGGATCACACCAAAGCATCAGCTGAGTTTCCATCCAGACGGTAGGGGAAGGGGTACATCCAGGAAGCCGAGGTCCTCTTATCAGAGACCAGAGGCGGTGGCAACACTGCCCTCCTAGGGATTTTGTCCCAGATCCAAACTCAAAGGGCCAAATGTCTCTGAGTTGCTAACAGTTGTTTATGACTAATTAGCACCTACTGGACCAGAAGCCAGGAGATGGATGCTGGACATAGAGTCCCTGTGAGGTCAGTCCCTCATGTCTCCTGACAGTGTCTCATGCACAGTAGAAGGCACATGAGTGGACAAGTGGGTGAACAGGCACTATTACTTCAATCGGGCATCCTAATTTCTGAAATAAACAAAGGGTGTGGTGGTCACTGGTCCATGACTCACTGGGTGAGCACAAGGTGTGCTGCCCTCCTGTCTGCTTCCACTCCTGTCCTGTCACAGTTCGTGATACAGCAGCTGGAGTGACACTTTAGACCCGCCAATCAAATCATGTCACACCCTACTTAAGATCCTCTAGTGCCTTCCCTTCTCACCAAGCACAACCCAGAAATTCCTTACCTGGTTCGTAGTGGCAAGCACATCAGCCTCTTCACCTCGGTTCTTGATTATACTGACCTGCTTGTTCCTGAGGAGTTGCCCCTGCTCCCCACTCTACCTGGGATCTTCTTTTACAGTTTCTTGTCATCCAAGCTCACCTCTGCAGACAGGCCTCCCATGACCTAATGCCCTAAAGTGGTCTCCCCATTTCTCCAGGATTCTCCATCATGTATAGCCTAGGAGGGTTTTTATCTACAAAGAAACAAGAAAAGCTAGAGGGAACCCTGAGGTATTGAATTGAAATGAGAAATATTGGTATAAACTCATGTATATGTGTGTGTATGGGTATGTGTGTGTGCATGCACACAAATTTACACGTAAGTGTTTTCAACCTCTATGGGCCCTTAGGGAAGCAATGACACCCCAGAAGGAATGCACACAACTAGGGCTCTGATCTTGGTTGTAGAAATAAGGCTGATTCCAGGGCTGGTTGGGGGGAAGTATATGATGATCTGGGAACATCTTTTTGTGCCAGAAATGAAGGAAGCACCCAAGAATCATGGGAACATGTCAAAAAAGACGCAAGAAAGAGCTTGAATGAAGCTCTCACTGGCTCATTTTAGAATAATTTAAGCACCTGGAAAGCTAATGAACATTCTTCTGAAATCTTCCTCTAAGATTCTCACTCACTGAAGAGAGGTAAGACAAAGACCTGGTGCAGGCTCACTCTAGAGCATCCCCCGCCCCTTCCCAGGCATGAACTTTTTACTTCCTTCTAGACTCTAAGGGTCCCCACAGGACTCGCAACCAGGGCAGCAACAGGCAGTGGTGGGCAGTGCCAGCTCCTCCCAGGCTGACCCTCTGATCCTCTCTCCAAGGCCCCCTTTCCTCTGACTTCCCAGTGAGCTAACATATCTCTCAGAGAGAGATGAGAGAGAGAAGGTGATGAAACAATACAGTAATATTAACAATCATTATCGGTTAATTACATAATTGACAGCAGTATTGAAAACTGGTAAATCTTCAGCTGGGATACACGCCTGGTTTGCAGGACAGGTCCCCAGTAGGGGCTGCATGAGAGGCAATCACACACTAATGTTTCTCTCCCTCTTTTTCTCCCTCCTTTCCCCTCTCTCTAAATAAATAAATAAATAAATAAATAAATAAATAAAAATTAAAAAAAAACCCAAAAAGCAAAAAAGAAAAAAGGGGGGAATCTTATCTTTCTATACATTGAAAAATACTTCAAAATAAAACTTTCAAAAGTGCATATGGTAATCCCTTCTTTATCCATCTTCCAGAGTTTCTGAAAGCACCAGATGAAATAACGTTAAAACTCTATTAAAGGATGTTTTAATGCAAAATTTATATAATTTTCTTGATAATGTATCTGCTTATTTGCTTATTATCCATCTTTCTAAGTAAGAATGGAAGTTCCATGAGAGCAGGGACCTTTTCCTCTTATTTCCTGCTATATCACTCGTGCCTAGAACACCATATAAATCTGCTGACTGAAAAAGTGAGTCACAGAAATTAGGCCAACTTTACACTGTCATCATTATAGTATCATGATGTATATGTTAATAAAGAGAAATGTTTTCTCTTAGAAACCTTTATACTCTAAGTCAATTTATTACTCAAATTGTTACTGATACGTAACTAAGTCTATATGGATATGTAATTAAGTGTATTCATCTGCATATAGAGTTTGATCAATTCCTTAACATAGGAGTTGAATATAACTGCCATTTAAACAGCAGATAAAACCTGAGAAATGAGCATGTGTTTTCTATTATAGATACATACTCAAAAGAGCACTTATGAGGACCTAGGATGACAGGGCATTGCCCTGCTCAGAACTAGGACTTGTGTTCTGTGTTGTCACATGGACCTCCACTGTCTGTCTCAGAGTGAAGAAGTGCCCTACAAAGACTATTTTCTAGCAGAGGGAATCCCTTCTTTGTTAGCAGTCTGGGTGAATGTTCAAGGCTGGGGCAAAGTAACAGCAAGACCAGTGAAAGGAGGAAAGAAAAGTCAAAAACATTTGTTCATATCAGAGCCAAATCAATGTGAATGATTTTCCAGTCTGTCACTCCAACTGCTAAAACAAAACATCCCAGGGAGACGAAATTTGCCTGCTTAACTGGGAAGAGTGTGGGCTGGGATGAGAACCTGTTTTTTACAAAGAGACAACTTTAGCTCCTCAAGACCCAAGACATACAGTCTCAGCACTTAAGGCAGTGTGTCTGATACAGAGGTAAATCACATTATACATCTTTCATTCTCTCTTAATAAAAATATACCCCTCAGAATAGTTCTTTCCTTTTTTTCTGTTTCTCTTCAAGATACCCTCATAAATTTCCATCATCCATAAGCCAAAATTCACCCCTGGGATTCCTCTATTTTCTTTTTCTCTAACTGGAAAAATTGCCTGAATTCACCATTTTCCATTCCTGCCTTTTACTCCAAAAATTGTTTCTTTAATCTTGGCATATGAATTTAAAATAATCCCAGGAAGAATCTAAGAAAGGATTTAGCAGTATGGGGACATAACATCTGAAGAACACATTCAAACACCAATGCATCAAAATTAAATAGAATCATGGGTTCAAGAAACTCCTGGAGCATAAAAATTCTAACATGTCACTGAGTCACGTGACTCAAACTCTTTATCTATCTGGCTCCACTTCATATTTGTATACTTATTCGGCTTTTCCCCTCTCACCTACATCTAATTTATGTCATCCTGTTGAATCTCACGTATGCCCCTCTCATTATTTACTGCAGAATCATCACTAGGTGTACTGTCACAGCAGAATTACTTTCATAAGCCCCCTGTAGACAACATTCTAGATCCTCTCAGAAGTTGTACCTTGTTAAAGGTCTAATTCACACAATGCAGATGTCTAACAACAAGGAAATGGCTTAATAAATTGTGGTACCTCAAGATCATGGAATGTTATGTTGCCATTAAAATTATAATTACATATTCTATTTTGAAACATAAAACAGTATAATATTTTCTATAAAAATAATACATTAAAGAGATGTACATTGTGATTATAACTAGGTTGAATATTTCTATATTGGAGAAAGTTTAAGATGGTACACAAAATGGTGAGGATATGCACTGAATGTTTTAAAAAATTATTTACTCATGATGATACATTATCTTTAAACAAAATTTTAAAAACATGATTTGTGAAATTTCTGAAGGAAAGGGTACCTCATGAAGTTGATCCTGAGCTTTACTACTTATACACTGAGTGGTGTTTGGTCTTAATATTGCCTGAGAGCACAAGGGAGTTTTCATTCTCACTGGCTGTAATATTTTAAGTATGTAAAGGCCGTTAAGTTTATCTGATTTTGCCCAGAACTATGAATGTGATGCCTGTGAATGAAGTAATGGGAGAAACAGTGGGAAAAATTCACTCATTCATTGAATATCTCTCAACACACTCATCAGGTGCCAGACTCAGAGGGACACCATGACAGACGCAGTCCCCACCCTCACAGAGTGTATGCTCCAACCAAGAAGACACAGTGGTCCCAGGTAGATTTGTCACATTTACATTGTAACTCCCAGTATTTTCATAAAAAAAGAAATTAAGGTTTTAAGAGCTTGGTGGACATTTGACATGCTTAACTGTCCAGCACCAGCACCCATGTCTTCATTTGTACCCTACCTACCATAGGAGGACTTGGTGGAGGGTAAATTCGGAAGTCTTTCACTATAGAAGCTGAAGGGGTTGGATCATCTTTCTTTCTGTTGGGACATATCCACAGAGGTGAGCATGAGCCCTAAGCTCGGCCAATCACAAGTGCTCTCTGGGACTCTGACACCTGAGTGGAGACAGGGAGAGAGGGTTGGGTCATTCTCAGAAACAGGCAGCAGGCCTGGCTACTGGTTTTTGCAGGGAGGCTGTTGCTACGTCATAGGGTTTCAGAGATCGCTTGTTTCTGTTGGCTCCCTGGTGTCTTCTACCTATCCTGTGAGCCCCATTCGTACCATCCCACCAACAGTGTACAAGGGTTCCCTTTTCTCCACACCATCGCCAGTATTGGTTGTCTCTTGTCTTTTTCAGAGTTATTTTATGTTGTCTGCAGTTAAGAACTTTAATAGATATGAAGAGAAGTGTTGTCTATATGTTTTAACATAGTGGTTAGGAATAAGGTAGATCTAGGGTCAAATCCTGCTTCAACTACTTAGAAATTTAAAGAAGTTGCTAAAGCTATGAATACCTCACTTTTCTCATCTGTAATTGGAGAGAATGGTACCTACTTTCTTGGTGAAAGCTAAATGAGAAAATGCAAACAAGGAATCTGGCAGAGCACCTGCCTTATTCTAGGGTTTACAAGGTTTTATTTCCCTTTGTTTCCTTTCTGTCATTTTTTCTCAAAGAAATACTTCGTAATCTGTTGAATTGTAGAACTTTAAAACCAAAATAAAGAGATAGAATCTGTACTTCTTTGCTCCCTAGTTTCAAGTTTCCTCCCCAATAATAAATTTGCAGAATGATCACTGAATGATATTTACATTTCTAGAACTGGATGACTGGATTTAGTTATCATTAGTAGTTTGCTAATGGAAGAATATATGTATTTGTTGACCTTAGTCAAAAACGGAATAATGTATACTTATTGACAATAGTGAAATATGGAACAGTACTTTTATTTTTCTTCCTGCCTCAGGTTTATTTGTACAAATAGCACAGGAGGACACCAACCCCACGCAGACAGGACCCCTGGGGTCAAAACAGTCCCTCTGTCCTCATGTGGGCAGACAGAGGCCTCTACTGTGGAGTCTGCATTGGGGTCTGGGCACCTTTGGGAGCCTGAGCCAGAGCTGAAGTTCCAGCTGCAGCTTGGGCCTTGGTTTGAGTCTTGGCCTTGGCCTTTGGCCTACAGAGCCTGACACCTTTGGTGCTGTGGGCATGAACACGTTTCTCAAGCTTGGAGTGAGTGATGTAGGCAAGTCAATTGAGCTTGTGGCTGCCACCATTTAGGTCTTGAGTGTGACCTCCTTGGGCTTTACAGGGGCCTTGATAGCTCTGGCACATGAATTGATGGCCTTGGCATTGTTGGTCTGCATCTTCTTCAGGTACTTCTTGCTGTGCTTGGCAAAGTTCATGTTCCTCAGGAACTGGGGGTCCACACCCTTAAGAGATTTGTATCCTTGTGATTTTTTAAAAATTATTCTTTTATTTTATTAAATTTATTGGGATGATACTGGTTAATAGAGTCATGTAAGTTTCAAGTTACATTTCTATAACACATGATCTGTATATTACACAGTGTGTCCACCACCCAAAGTCAAATCCTCCTCTGTCACCATATATAAGCTCCCTTCACCCTTTACTCTCCCAATCTCTCTTCCTCCTGACAATCACTGTATTGTTGTGAGGTATCCACCCCAAAACTTGAAAAATTTATTCCCAATATTGAGGATTCATTTTTCTTTTTTTAGGTATGCAGTTTTATTTTTTATAAATTTCAATTCACTAAATTTATTTTTCACAAAGTGACTTTTTTCTATCATCATCCATTTTCTTTATTTTATTTTTAAGTATATTTTATTGACTACGCTATTACAATTGTCTCAATTTTTCTACCTTTGCCCTTCTCCACCCGGTATTTCCCTCCAGCAATACCCCCTCTTAGTTCATGTCCATGGATCATGCATATAAGTTCTTTAGCTTCTCCATTTCCTATACTCTTCTTATTTTTTAAATATGCAATTTACTGTCTTTTAAAATAATCACTTAGTCAACTATTGTTGAACTAAAGCTTGGTCTCATCCTCAGACTCTAATTAGAACACTCCAGTTCACTTTAAATATTTAGTTTTAATCAAATTCCTTCTTTTTAAAAAAAATTTTATTGTTTTTTCCATTGTTGTTCAAGTACAGTTGTCTATATCTTCCCACCACCACTTTTCACTCCCCCCCCAGCCCCCCACCTCCTACCTTCATTACTACCGTGCTTTGGCTTGGTCCATGGGTCCTTTATACTGGGGTTTCTTGTTGCCATTTCCACACCACTTCGGGGACTGGTCATGGCATTCCTGCATCTGTAGGATGAGAGTGGAGATTGGGGCTAGGGCTTGCCAGGCTGGGCCTAGCTCTGCTGCCTCAATCCAAGCCTGTGGCTCCCAAAGCACCTGGGACTGGATAAGAAAGAGGAAAAATGCAATAATACATTTTTGTTGATGGTATTAAAAACCAAAGCTGAATAACACTTTCAGCCCATTGTAATCAAAAAAGGAAGATAATTTAATCCGTTGTCAAATGATAATAGTATTGAAAACACACAGTAACAAAAACAAAACCCCAGGAACTTCTGGCCAAGATGGAGGCATAGGTAGACACACTATGCTTCCTCACACAACCAAAGTAAGGACAACAAAAATTTAGAAACAAAATAACAACCAGAATTGACAGAAAATTGAACTGTATGGAAGTCCAACAACCAAGGAGGTAAAGTAGACACATTCATCCAGATGGGTAGGAGGGGCGGAGTCAGGCAGCTGGGTTGTGAGGGTCACAGCAAAAAATGAAAAGTGGTGGCTGGCAGAGGCCAGCGGGCACGCAAGGCAGCAGATGGTGGATCCAGTGGGGCCGAGGATTGTGGAGGGGCTTGGCACGCGAGGTGGCTTGTGGAACTGGGCAGTCCTACATTCACACACAGATAAACCAGGAGAAACTAGGGAGTGAGACAGATCACGCAACCCAGGGTTCTAGCCCAGGGAAATAAAGCTTCAAAACAACTGAAAACACCTGTGGGGGTTGAGGTGCTGGGAGAAACTCCCAGCCTCACAGGAGAGTTTGTTGGAGAGACCCACAGGGTTCTAGAATGTACACAAGCCCACCCACACAGGAATCAGCACCAGAGGGCCCAGTTTTCTTGGGGGAAGTGGCGGAAGTGACTGAAATCTGGCAGAGAGCAGAGCAAGTGCCATTGCTCCCTCTTGGAACCCTGCCCCACATACAGCATCACCACACAGCAAGTGGGTTCCCCCACCCTGGTGAACACCTAAGGCTCTGCCCCTCACTACATAACAGGTATATCAAGAAAAAAAAATGGCCTAGATGAAAGACAGATTGAAGCCCCCCCAAAAATACAGCTAAGCAACAAAGAGATAGCCAACCTATCAGATGCACAGTTCAAAACAATGGTGATCAGGATGCTCACAGATTTGGTTGATTTTGGCCGCAAATTAGATGAAAACATGAAAGATATGCTAAGTGAAGTAAAGGAAAATGTACAAAGTACCAATAGTGATGGGAAGGAAACTGGGACTCAAATCAATGGAATGGACCAGAAGGAAGGAAGAAAGAAACAACCAAACAGGAAAGAATGAAGAAACAAGAATTCAAAAAAATGAGGAGAGGCTTAGGGACCTCCAGGACATCTTTAAATGTTCCAACATCTGAATTATAGGGGTACCAAAAGGAGAAGAGGAAGAGCAACAAGTGGAAAAGTTATTTGAACAAATAATAAAGGAGAACTTCCCCAATTTGGCAAAGGAAATAGACTTCCAGGAAGTCCAGGAAGCTCAGAGAGTCCCAAACAAGTTGGACACAAGGAGGAACATACCAAGGCACATCATAATTACATTAGTCAAGGTAAAAATGAAGGACAGAATCCTAGAAGCAGCAAGAGATAAGGAGACAGTAACTTAAAAAGGAGTTCCCATCAGACTGTCAGCTGATTTCTCAAAAGAGACCTTGCAGGCAAGAAGGGGCTGGAAAGAAGTATTCCAAGTCATGAAAGGCAAGGACCTACATCTAAGATTGCTCTATCCAGCAAAGCTTTCATTTAGAATGGAAGGGCAGATAAAGTGCTTCTCAGATAAGGTCAAGTAAAAGGAGTTCATCATCACCAAGCCCTTATTTTTTGAAATGTTAAAGGGGCTTATCTAAGAAAAAGAAGATAAAAACATGTACAGTAAAATGACAGCAAACTCACAATTATTAACAATCACACCTAAAACAAAAACAAAAATGAACTGAGCAAACAACTAGAACAGGAACAGAACCACAGAAATGGAGATCACATGGAGGGTTATGAACAGGGAAATGGGAGGAGGAGAGATAGGGAAAAGGTACAGAGAATAAATAGCATAGATGGTAGGTAGAAAATAGACAGGGGAGGGCAAGAATAGTATGGGAAATGTAGAAGCCAAAGAACTTATGACACATGGACATGAACTAAAGGGGGGGAATGTGGGTGAAAGGGGGTGTTCAGGGTGGAGGGGAGTGAAGAGGGGGAAATGGGACAACTGTAATAGCATAATCAGTAAATAATATTTAAAAAAAAACAACCAAACCCCAAAGCTATCTTGCGAAAATCTCAAATAAAAAAAAATTAAATAAAAATGAATAAATAAATAAATAAATAAATAAATAAATAAAAACTGACTCCACAGTTTACTACCCAAGAGCAGGGACCTCAGATTCATTGCTCAAGAGGCTTACACATTTGATTGCCCCTATCGATGAGTGTCTCACTGTAGGAGGCAGTGAACTCAGAACTGTTTAGGGAAATAAAATCTAGATTTGGTTTTGTAAAGGGTAAATGATATTCACATTTTCCTTAAACCCAAGGAGGTAGTTTAGACCCAAATATAATTAGGCTGAATTAGCATAATTTCCTGGGGTGCTATTACTCTTCTGTTTACTTTGTATGTGGCCTATTACTGAGCAAGAAACTGGAACCCTCTGAACTACATTATTGCTTCTTCTATGGACCTGGCCAGGTAAAGAACAGCAAATTCTTAAAGGTTGTAATCTCATTGCTTTGGAAACAGGAGCTTAGTTCACAAAAATTAGAACGTGGCAGCTGAGCCAGCATCTACTTCCACCTCAGGAATTAATTTCACACTATACCTCAGGCTAGTGTTTTAATAGGTTTTCACTCCACTAATGAAAATATTACGAATGATTTAATTTCACAAGATAATTTCATGCAGTAGGTAAACAATCAAGCTGATCTTCATTTTTTGCTCTTTGACCTGGACTCTTCTTAAGGAAAGAGAAAGGATTTACATGTCTACTCCAAATGTACTCAGTATTCAAGCATCAAGAATAATTACTAAACAAAGAAACCAACTAAGCAATTCACCCCTAAACATTGTGGCTTTTAAAACATTATTTATTTATCATTTTTCATGGTTTCCATGGATATGGAATTTGGGGTTGCCCAGCCCAGGCAGTTCTGGTTCCCATGAAGTTTGTCATCCGTTTTTGGCTGGATCCTCAGTCATCTGGTGGCTCGATCCACTCTGCATGCGGCTCCCTCACAATTCACGGAAAGTTGGTGTCGGCTGTTGTCTGGGGTTGGGGGGTGGTGGTCAGTTTCTCTCCACCTGTTCCTCTCCACAGAGCTGTTGTCACACTGAGTGTGTCCCAGGCTTAGTGGATGGCTTCCCACAGAGCTAGCAAGTCAAGAGTCTAGAATGATGGCCTTCTGCTGGGAACAGTTTTGCTGCCTCATCCCAAGGAAATTTAGTAATTTTTGTAGACATTTTTTATTTTTATATTTGAGCAGGAGATGGTAGTAGGTAGAGGTAATGAGTAGAGGCTAGGGATGCTGCTAAATATCTTCCAGTGCAGAGAACAGCCCACAACTGATAATTATTTGGTCTAAAGTTTTAATAGTGCTGCAGTTAAAAAACCCTGATGATAGGTGGAATGTCTTTATGACCAAGCCTGTGTAGTTACATATTGCCATTTTCACCATATTCTATTGGTCACTCAGGGTCAGCCCTGAATCCCAGTGATAGGGGGCTACATAGGGTGTGAATACTGGGAGGAAAGGATTATTGGGGATCATCTTGGAGGTCAGTGAACACAGCACCCAAGTCTTAAAAGTGGTTAACTTTCTGTGGTAGGACTATGAGTGACTTTTTCCCCCTTTCTGCTTGTTTGTATTTTCTGAATTTTCTGGAATAAGAATGCACATCTAGATCATAATATATACACATAACTTCTACATAATGCAAAATAAATATTTAAAACAATGTACTAAATCCATTCAATATTGTCTAATGCTTTGTGAAGTATTATGCACTAAGATTGTTGGGTCATTGGCCTCGATTAAATTACAATCTAACTAGAGACCATTGACCTCTAATAGCTAGAGCTTTACTTGGTATACACTTTCTCTCTAAATCCTATTTTCCTATTTTGACACTTAAGTAAGACCAAACTACCAAGCAAAACTGTTACAGAAACTTAGATAACACCATCCATCTATTTCCTCTTATCTCAAAAGGTTACTGTTAAGATTGTCTTCCTGATGCCCATAGAGCCTGTCTGGACTGCTGTGAGCAGAAAGGAGGAGCCACCCGAGATGGAGCTAGCACCACTTCTGCACCAAGCCACGCTCCTCAGGGTGTTGATGGCATGGTGCGCAGCCAGACGACCCCTTCACAAACTGCCTGGGGCCATGACAAGGACAGTGAGTTTCACAGAATTTCCACATGACCATGAGGCTGTGTTGCTCACACCTTGTGGTTGTTCAGTTCCATTCCTGGTCAGGGCACATGCCACCGCTGGTGCTGAGGTTCTGCTCAGATGCCCTGCCCCTCCCAGTAGGGCTATTCTTGGCAGTGCCTGGGCGGCCAGGCAGGGTTTCCAGGATCCCTTTACTCTGTCAGTGGGCTCTGAGCATGAACAGCTTGCTACATGCGGGAACTAGGGCGTGGGGCGTGCAGAGTTAACAGAGAGCCACAGGAGTCTCCCCTGACCCTGGACAAGATGGTGGCAGGAGGAAATATTACAATGAGCACACACAAGGCTAGCAAGATGATTGGAAAGGAGAGAAGCCCACCTATACCTCTCTGGTACCTGACTGGGGGTGGGCCAGGGGAAGGCAGGCCCATGTGCCATAGAGGGCAGAATGGTGGCAGGGGGGCCATGCTGGACCAAAGAGGCGTGATAGTTGAGCCCGGGAAAAGAAAGAATTGGTCAGGAGGTGAACATACCTGGAGTATGTGGAAGTTGAGAATTTAATTAGCATTCTGAGAGCAACTGGTCTGTCCTCTACCCAAAACTAATATAAACCGAGGGGAAGGGAGGGGCGCTCTCTTGCCTACCTGGTGAATGCACTGGCCATTACATTTGCAGGACCTTGTGGCCCTAGAAGCTGTGTGGCTAATGGCAGCACCAGCCCCAGGTGCAGTTTCCAAGCAGACAGCAGCCAGGAACAAGCTAAGCTACCTGGATGACCACTCAGCAGCCACCTGTGGTTCCAAAATAATGGTAATGTTAAATAGGAACAGGAACTCTGGACACTGCCTTTTGTTTTGGTCTGGCTGACGGTGACTGCACTTTCCCTAGGTTTTCTGGAGGGATTGGCTTCCCTTCTCCAGCATGCAGCATCTGAATTAAAAACCTCTTTCCTTCCTCACCAGCCTCTGCCTCTAGAGTTTGCCCGGTTAGTGGTAGCAGGCAGCCAAACTCCATTTTGGTTCTGTAACATTCTGACTTGGATAAATTACCTTCTTCCTCTGCAAAGCTGGTTGGTCATCCATTGGGGGTGATCCATTGGGGGTGCATTGGATCTTAAACCTTCTTACCATCTCTGGGACTTAGCCTCATTAGTCATCTTCATTCTCTCATTATCTTCAATCTCTCCCTAACTATCGGTCCTTTCATTTCAGCATATACACTTAAACATTTCCATTCTTTAAAACTAAAAAAAAAAAAAAAAAAGAAGTATGTTATATTGTCCTTCTGTCCTACACCCACCATTAGCTATTGTTCAATTTCTTGTCTTCCTTTACCAAACTTCTTAAAAAGAATGTCTGTACCTACAGTCTGTACTTCTTCACCTCCCAAAACCCTGATCCTCAGCAAGGTCAACAGTCTGCTAAAGAAAAGATTTTCTGCTCAGTGTGGCTCAAAGGCCAGAATCTGCATTAGAATCCCCTTTACAGCACTAAATCTTGGGGTGGGGACCTGGCAGGATCTTCCAGTTGTGAGAGGCTTCCTGTAACTGTTGCTCAAAGAGCCCCAGGCTCATCCATTAGTGAGATTCCTCTCCTTCCTACAAATAGTATTTTGGTGCTTCTTTCAAAGGCAGAGCTGAGTTCGACTTATAGCATATTCTCGTGATGTGAAATCATATACAATGAGAAACCGAAAAGGGAGTATGAACACACATATTGTCCTGAAGGAAAATTTTAAAGTTTGATCTCATTTCCTTCTTCTTTTTTTGCTAGTTCTTTACAATTGAAATTGAGATTAATCTTGGCTTTTTCAGACTTTTGTATGAAGGTAGTAGGGGAGAAGACTTGAATCTCTGCCAAATAACACAGATCAGAATGACCCATCTAATATTTGTCACAGGAGGTTGTAGAGGGAGGGAAATGGTTGTTGGAAGAAGGAAGTAGGTTTGGAAGATCAAAGTGTTTATCTCCAACTCTGTCCTCCACACTCTATAGCTTCAGATTTTATCAGTGACATTAGATAGCTGATACAGTTTATTTGGTGTCTTGAAAACCATAACTTCCTTAAAAAGACAAAATTACACTAACGTGTCACACCAAAGCAACACCCTTACCTTCCCGTTAAATATTCGCATTTCTCAGATCTGGAAGGTGGGAGAGCCATGGCTGACAGAGCCCTGGGCCGCAGTTAGGGCAGACATGCACTGTGTGGAGGAGCCGGTGGGGCAGCACCGGCCCTGGGGTCATGTCAGCAGGGAAACAGACTGCTGGGTGGCCATTATCCAGGAAGGGATTCTTAGTAACCCTGTGTCCTCGTCAGAGCCCCTGTGATTCTGGGCAGCAGAATGGTGGTGGTTTGGGCCTCCTTTTCCTCTTCCAAACAACCTTTTCCAATTCATCCCCTTCTCTCCCACAGGCCCCAGCGCTGACCCCATGCCAGGTCCTCTGGAAAGAAAACAGGAAAGAGGAAAACTCCCCATTTGCAGCCCCAGTCAGATAGGAACATCCCTTCTGGGGGAGGGTTCTGCTTTGTGCTGGGTATCAAAGGCAGACCTGGCCCTAGGCATCCACAGAAATGTGCAGGGAATTTATCCCAAATCACCTTATCTTGTTCAGGTAAAAACCCCAAAGCAGTCCACTTGCTGCTGCCTTGAACACACTCATTCAAAGTCACACAAAGGCCCAGTTTGAATGGCATTTTATTTTTCCCTGTCAGTCTTCTGATGAGGAGCATAAAATGACTCAGAGGACCTTCCTGTCCTTATTTTCTCCTGTTTAAATGATGCCTCATGGTGGAGAGACAGGGTAAAACTGCCTTTACATTTGGAGGTGGCATTTAGAGGCATTTAAAGGTGACTGGAGTGATAGGGACAAGGGAGGGATGCTGTATCAGAGAAATTTGCAGTTTATTGTGTCAGTAACAGGAAGGGATGGAGTGATGAAACTTCTGAGCAGGGAGGTGCTCTGTCCTTTGCCAGAGGACTGGGATCAAGTCTCAGTCACCACACCAGGCTCTTGAAAAAGGCAAAGGAGTTGTAGCAAGGTGGGAGTGGCTGTTAAGCCCCTTTTTAAAAACCAGAGCAATGCTGTATGTGCACAAGGGGGAGTTAATGGGGAGGAGCCTTATTCCAGGAGCAGTTTCATAATTTAAAAGAAAATGTCTTCCCTTCTCCATCTTTCCACCCCCAAATTGAAATTAAATTCTCCCCACAATAAAATCAGTTCAGTCTAGAAGAACTTCCCTTTCATAGTTATTAGGGCTCCAGAGCCTTCTATATGCAAGTTTGGGAAGGATGCAACTTGGGGTTAAGCGCACTGTGACTACAAATGGTGTTTCAATGTTCTTGGAAAGGAAAACTTACCCCACAATTACAATTACTGGATTTGCTAAGATACTTGCTACTTTCCCCCATTCTAAAAAAAAAAAATTAGTGGTTAGATTAGTAGGCCTTCAACTTTTTTGAAAAGTAGGGAAGGATTGTAGTTCTCTTTCCCAGGATACGCAAATGAATGTCTAAATTATGGCATACAGATCCGTGGGAGATGCAGCCACCAAGGAGAGAGGCCTGATTTCAGAGCCACTGTGGGAAAATAAAAGAGGGGCATGTGTTTTCTTTACTTTGGCCTTTCATTACTGAGGACACTAATTCAAAAAATCTAGTCTGCTGAAAATTGCATCTTTTAAAGCTTTATAATATATTTTGAAGACATATATGAAGTATACATATAATTTTAAGTAAATAAAAAGGAAGAAATGAAGATAAAAGCAGTTTGTGAGATGTTTTTGAAGACAACATGGGGGAAAATGCTTCAATATAATGGTAAATTTAAAAACAGATCACAAAATTACAAATATAATATATGATAAAAATATATATCAAATACATACACACATACATATCTTTGGTAAAAATGACTGGAAGGAAAAAATGTCAAAATAATTACAGTAGTCTCCTCTTAGTATGATTATGAGGAATTTGTTTCCTTTTATGTATTTTAAAAATTCTGTATAATAAGTATATGTTCCATTTATAATATAAAAATAATAAATATCATTTAAAATTACATACAAGCTCTAGAGAAGGCAAATTAATCCAGGTTAAACAGTATTTCAGGACCGTTATGTTGATTTTATTTTTCTTAAGTACTAATGGCTTCACTAACTTTTTTTGCTTTGTGAATTGACCTAATTCACACTCCAGTAATGCCCCTGCTTCTCCCTGTCCCATAGGGTGTGGCAGGTATCCAGCAGTCTTGAAGCTATTCAAGCTCCATAAACCCACAAATGAGCATGCCCCTTTGTGCCCTATGTTTTAAATTTTTATTTATTGATTTCAGAAAGAGAGTAATTGGGGGAGAGACAGAGAGATTAAGAGATCAACATCGATTTGTTGTTTCACCCATTCACACATTCACTGGTTGACTTCTGTATGTGTTCTGACTGGGGATCAAACCCACAACCTTGGCATATTGGGACAATGCTCTAATCAATTGAATCATCCTGCCAGGGCTGTTTTAAAATAAATTTTTTTTTAAAAATTTATGATTTGAGAGAGAGAGAAAGAAAGAGAAGCATCAATTTATTGTTCCACTTATGCACTCATTAGTTGATTTGTGTATATGCCCTGATCAGGGATTGAACCCACAACCTTGGCATATTGGGACAATGCTCTAATCAAATGAGCTACCTAGCCAGGGCTGAACACATCCTGTTGTAACAGTGTAGATGTTAGATATGGCCCATTAGGAGAAGTAAGATGGTGCCATAGCATTTTAACCCAGGGAAGACTACAGAAAGTATAAAAGCTCTATGTTTTTCTAGAATAACAAAGAACATCTGTCTTCAAACTCACAAAGCTGGGTATGTCATCTAAGAACAAAGCCCTTTGCCATTCTTTCTGGAACATATTTGTTTCTTCTAGACAGAATCCCTTTTCCAGTGTTGGAATAAAAGCCTCTTTTCTGACTATGTTTATAATTCTGGACAGAGATCTCTGTAGTAGTCAACCTGCCAGCTATTGGTGTTGGGTGGTGAGGTCATCCAGACTCTGTGACGTTGGATTTCTCAGGATGAGTCAGAGGGTTCAGGGCATAGGTGCATATGGCAGTGAAGGACACAGGGACTTAAATACCAACCTGAGGGCAGGTATGGGACTAATAGAGTCCTGGGACAGCATTCTGGGTCCCTGAAACAAGTGACTTCCTAAAAACCTGTTGGTAGTTCTGCAAGGGGAGAGCTGTCTGAAAGGGCTGTAGTCTTTCCTCTGCCATAACCTGTTCTCATTCTGCTTTATATCTGGATGGTCGACATTCGCTAAGCTCTGTTCTCTTACTTTGCATGTTTGCATCTCTACTTGCTAGTCCAGGAGGCAACTCTGCTTTTCAGAGGGTGTTTTCCTGTCTCTTCCTTACTTATAAACTCTCATAGTGGAGATATATAATCAGTCTTGGCTATTGATTAACTATGGTACACCTTATCATATTATCTAAAAATAATACTGTAAAAATAATATTTAGAGCAAAGCATGTCAACACTCATTGTTCTAGATAAATAGTGTGTTAGGGATTTTTGTGGGTGGGGTGGGAAGAGCTTGGCATAGGTGACTCTACTCATATTCCTCACTGTGGAACTTGAACTGTGCTGGGGAGCATGTGGGCATATTTACACAGAGGTTGGAGAACTTTATAAAAAAGAAAGGTGTTGAAATTCTTACCCTGTCATCTTCACAACATGTTTATTTTGAATTTTGATCTTTTAAAATTCAATCAAGTATGAATCATCTAAGTTTAGGCAATTCACTGGTACCTATAAAAAGTTTACAACCATGCTAATTTAGGTACTTTTCTTTCTCTTTTTCATGTAGCAAGAGTGTCAACTCTCTCAAGGAGGGTAAATTGTAGAGTAGAGAGGTGATCTGATGGATAGGAGGGTCTCTTTTTTAACACAAATGTCCTGGTTCCATTTTGTTTTATTAATTGCTCTTCAGTTTGCCTATTTAAAAATACAGCCACCCCTTGGTATCCATAGGGGATTGGTCCCAGGACCCTTGTGGATACAAAAATCTAAAGATGCTTAAGTCTTATAAAACTTGCATATAACCTAAACACATCCTCTTGTATACTTTATATCATCTCTAGATTACTTATAATACCCAATACAGTGTAAATGTTAAGTAACAGTTGTTATACTGTGTTGTTTAGGGAATAGTGATAAGAAAGAAAAGTCTGTACATGTTTAGTACAGGCACAACCACATAGGCTTAACTATGTAATACACATGTGCAACATTTTTTCTTCAAATATTTTCCATCCTCAGTTGATTGAATCCACAGATGGAACCCATGAATATAGAATGCCAACTATAACCAAACTCTGATGATCTATCTTAAAGTTTTCAAAATCCTCCTTGAAAATCAGGTTCTTGTCACTTAGGATATTTCTGAAGTGTTAAAAAATCAGTTTAAATTTAATGTTTTATTCTTTAATGTAAAATACACATGCACTGTTCAAAATTCAAAAGGTACAACTGGATAATCAATGAAAAGTCTTTTTCCCACTCTTGCCTTCTAGTCATTCTACTCCCCTCCCCAGAGGCAAAGAATGTTTTCTAGAATCTTCTGTATTCTCTCAAAGATATTCTAAGTGCAACAAATATGAGCGAATACATGTAATTGCTTGTCTTTTTTTACACAAACAGTGGCTTACAATATATATTGTTTTTCAACTTGGGTTGATTTTTTCCCAGTTAAAAACATATCTTAGAGCATAACAGCAGTGTGAGGAGCTTGAAAAAACTCTCCTCCAAAGAGACATCTATTAAGCTGGACAAAATTTGCAAAGATACTCATTCAAATTCTCAAAAAAAAATTAATCAAAGTGCTTACAACAAATTGAGAAGCATATATTTAGCAAAATCTACAGGGACATGATAAGAACAGTGGGAGACTCTAGAATTTAGGCTCAGGGCTACAGCTATTTTCCCGTGGCTCTGTATGGTCAACAAGCTGCTCCAGCAGGTTAGGTAGCTGAGTGGTGGCTTCCATCTCCATCAGCTACTTGTGGTAGAAGAGGTATTCCCAGTGAATGCGGTAGCCAGCTGATATAGCAGATCCCACTTCCCACAGCTCCATGCTGCAGAAGTCCTATAGTGAATGGGTGATGGGTGGTGGCAGCTAGATGGAAGTGCCTGTATTCCTACCACCAGCATAGAAAGAATGTGGGTGGAACTGATGAGAAATGCAAACCCCCCATTTTCTCACAGCACTAGTTTGTGACAGAACACAAATAGGTGGGCTGGACAGCTGAGAGGCCTGTCCCATCTCCTTCAGCTTCCTGCAGTGGAAGAGCTAGTCCAAGTGATTTGACAGCTGGTGAACATTTGCAAATCCCATCTCCCAACCCAGCCTGGAACCCCCAAATTTCTGTTCTAGGCTGTGGAAAACCTGTACTGGTCAACTGTGGAGCTACTCAGTGGCACCAGTCTGTGACCCCTCACCCCTCCACACATAGTTTTTGCTCATTAAGGAGGACCCAGGTAGTAAAGCTGATAAAAGTGATTTTCCCCACCCCTTCACCCCTCTGACTCCTGATTCAAAGCATAGAGATTATCCCCAGGAAATAGTTGGAGTAAACTTCAAGACTAGCAATAGGATGCACTTGCTAAGGGCATCAAACTGTGGAGATATTTATGCAAGAGAGCATTATTGAAAATGATGGAGCAATCGACTAGAAATTAGTGTAGGCTAACAACTGGGTATGATAGTAATAGAGGCAGACTAGCCAGAAGCTTAATGATGAGATCAAGGAAAAAGACAAAGAGAGCCCAGCGAAACCCACAGTGATTCCTGACGGTCAGAAACATTAAGTGCATGCCCAAGGCTGAGCCACCCAAAGACTGAATGGAGAGGGAATTTCTGAGCTACATACTGTTTTTCAACTCAAAATTTCCCCTCACAAAATATCTTGATTCGTAGGGTCTTTTCTTTTTTCCATCATATTAAATATGACCTCCAGCTCATATTCATCCAGGCCTTGGATGAATATAGGGGAAATTCTTAAACTCATGGAACAGTGAAAGCAGTCTTAAATTCACACACAGAACCAACAGTAAAGGTAAAAAACCACACTGTTTCAGGGGCCTTAATCACAACCTCTGACCAATTGGAGGCTGACATAACTCAATACTGACCTGTAGGAAATCAGGCTTCATGATAAAACTGAGGGGAGAAGTTTGAGCAGAGACATCAGAGACTGCACAATGCCAGGAAAATAGATTTCACTAAGGCAGTCAAGCCAAGTCACTAAACGAATAAAAAAAATAACAACAATGACAATCACCAGGAGGAGAAAAATTAGTATTTACCATTGATACAATATGTTATCTAAAATATCCAGTTCACAACAAAAATGATGAGACATGCAAAAGACAAACAAACAGGAAAGTGTTGTCCATGCTCAGGAAAAAGAGTAGGCAACAAAAACTGACTTTAGGGGGTCCAGCTGTTGGACATTACAAAAAATTTTAAATAGTTATTATAAATATGTTCAAAGAACTAAAAGATACTATGTTTAAAGAACTAAAGTAAGGTATGATGACAATGTCTCATCAAATAGAACAAATAAATAAGGAGATAGAAATGACAAAATAGAACTAGATAGAAATTTTGAGTTGAAAGTACAATAACTAAAAAAACCCCAAAACATTCACTAGAGGGACTCAACAACGGATTTAGGATGGCAGAAGAAGGAATAAGAAAGCTGGAAGATAAATAAGTAAAGATTATGCCATGGGAAAAACAAAAAGAAAAGGAAATTGAAAAGAAATAAATTGAGTCTCAGAGAAATGTGGGACACCATTAAAAACATAAATATACACATAATGGGTGTACCAGAAGGAGAGGAGAGCAACAAAGTAACAACAACAACAAAAAATATTAAAAAATAATGACTGAAAACTCCCCAAATTTCTTGAAAAGAATTAATCTATACATCCAAACACCTCAATTAATGTTAAATAGGATTAAAGATTAAAACAGGGAACAACAGCTAGACACATGATAGTTAAATATTTTGAAAGCCCAAAATAAACAGACAATCTTGAAAACCACAAGTGTGAACTGATGTTGTGCAAGGGTACCTTAATGATATTAATTGACTTATTCTTCAATTAATAGACTTCAAAAACAGTGGAGGTCAAATTCAATATGATGGGGGGAAAAACTGTGAATCAAGAGCCTTATGTTCAGCAAAACAATTTTGAAAAATGAAGGTAAAATAAAGACTTTCACAGATAAACTAAAAACTGAGGGAATTAATTGCTTTGACAAAGAAGAAAGGTTGGAGGAGACGTATTTCACTATTTCTACACTTAACTACAAAGCACCAGTAATGAAGACAGTGTGGCACTGAAATCAAATAGCATTTAGATCAATGGAATAGAATGGAGAGTCCAGAAATAAACCTATGTATCTATTTTTAAATGATTTCTGTCACTTGGGTTTCAGGACTGTTCAATGGAGAAAGAATAGTCTTTTCAACAAATGGTGCTGGGACAACTAGATAGCCACATACAAAAAAGAATAAAGTTGGGCCTTTACCTCACCATGTATAAAAATTAACTCAATAATCAGACTGAGGGACTTCTGGTCAAGATGGTGGTGTAGGCAAACATGGCTCACCATTTTGCACAGCAACATCAAAATTACAACTAAAATATAGAACACCCATCACTCAGAACCATCAGAAATCAAGTTGAATGGAAATCTGACAACTGTGGAATTAAAGACACTACATCCATCCAGACTGGTAGGAGAGGTGCAGCTGCACAATGGGCTGATCCCACACTGACATGTGGCAGATAAAAATTCGGGAGGGATATCTCAGGAGCAAGGAGTCTGAACCCCATAGTAGGCCCCCCAGCCCAGGGTTCCAGGGCCAGGAAGATAAGTCCCCACAACTTCTGGCTGCAAAAACCAGCGGGGATTGAATCAGTGGAAGAAACTGTTGGAGCCCCAAGCACTTCCTCTAAAAGAGTCTACACACAGACTCACCCACTCTGAGTTCCAGCACTGGGGTAGCAGCTTGAAAGGCACAAATGACACAGAGAGGAAAACTGAAGTGTCTGGCATCAAGGTGACTAGAGGCCATTGTCCATTTTCTAAACCCTTCCCCCACAGAGCCAGCAAGCTGGTGCCATATCTGAGACTCCATCAACCTGGCTAATACTGTTTGACTTGCTTTGGAGATCCCCTGAGACTCCGCTCCACCCAGTTTACCAGCCTACCTAAACTGCTTTTCCATACAAATGGTTGGTCTTGGCTCATGCTTCACATTTTCTTAAATCCTCTCAAACAAGCAACAGCTGGCCTCACTGAGCTCCAGGCCAGGCACTGGCAGCATCCAGCCTAGATTCACAGGTTGGCTTTGCTTGGGAATCTCCAAGCTTAGCACAAATAGCAGCCATCTCAGATTGCCTTATAGTGCAGGCAGGGTGGCTGAGGGCAAAATTGAGGTGGGTGCTGACCTTGGCCTGCACCACCTGGGAAACTTCAGGGCCAGCACACCCAGTGGACAGCTACAGAGCATGTCAGAACATCACCACCCTGCCCCTGCACAGCTGATCCTCCGTGGAAGGCAGAGGTTGGTGGTAAGTGGTCACAGCCAATCCTTGCAGCTGGCCTGAGTAAATCCCTCCCATTGATCTGCCAACAGTAACCAAGGCTCAAGTATAAAAGGAGGGTGTACTCAACCCACCAAAGGACATAGCTTGAGCAGCTTGGGGGGTAGGGGAGGCTGTGCCACTGGACCCTACAGGACCCGTACTACACAAGATCATACTGCCAAGACACAGAGTCAAAGCAGCTCTACCCAATACAAATAAACAACACAGGGAGGCTGCCAAAACAAGGAGACAGAGAAATATAGGCCAAATGAAATAAAGGACAGATCAAGACTCTAGAGAAAAAGCTAAACAAAATGGAGATAAGTAATCTCTCAGATGCAGAGTTCAAAACACTGGTTATAAGGATGCTCAGGGAACTCAGTGAGGACATTAGCAGCATAAAAACAAAATCAAGTCAGGCCCTGGCTGGTGTGGCTCAGTGGATTGAGTGCTGGCCTACAAACCAAGGGTTGCCAGTTTGATTCCAAGTCAGGGAACATGCCTGGGTTGCCAGCCAGGTCCCCAGTAGGGGACATGCAAGAGGCAACCACATAATAATGTTTCTCTCCCTCTCTTTCTCCTTCCATTCCCCTCTCTCTAAAAATAAATAAATCTTTAAAAAAATATGTTTTTAAAAAAATCCACTCAGAAATGAAGGATACACTAATTGAGATAAAGAACAATTTACAGGGTAACAACAGTAGAATAGATGAAGCCAAGAACCAAATCAATAATTTGGAACATAAGGAAGCAAAAAACAACTAATCAGAACAACAAGAAGAAAAAAGAATTCAATACAATGAGGATAATATAGCAGTCTCTGGGACAACTTTTAGAGGTCCAACATTGACATCACAGGGATGCCAGAGGAGAAGCAAAAGAGCAAGACACTGGAAATCTATTTGAAAAAATAATGAATGAAAACTTCCCTAATTTGGTGAAGGAAATAGACATGCCAGTCCAGGAAGCACAGAGAGTCCTAAACAAGGTGGATGCAAAGAGACCCACTCCAAGACACATCATAATTAAAATGCCAAAGGTTAAAGATAAAGATAAAGTCCCTTATGGGGACTTTAAAGTCCCCATAAGTCTGTCAGCTGATTTCTCAAAAGAAACTTTGCAGGCTAGGAGGGATACCAAGAAATACTCAAAGTCATGAAAAGCAGGGACCTACAGCAATGATTGCTCTACCCAGCAAAGCTATTATTTATTATTCAAGGGCAGATAAAGAGCTTTGCAGACAAGAAAACACTAAAGGAGTTCATCATCACCAAACCATTATTATATGAAATGTTAAAGGGACTAATTTAAGAAAGGAAGATAAAAACTATGAACAATAAAAGGGCAAAAATATATATCTATCAACAATTGAATCTAAAAAACAAACTAAGCAAACCAGAACAGAGGCAGAATCGTGGATACAGAGAGTGGTCACAGATGGTTGCTAGGTGGGAGAGGGGTATGGGTGAATGGGTGAAAAGGTGAGGGGATTAGAAGTACAAATAGGTAGTTACATAATAGCCATGGCGATGTAAAGGACAGTGTAGGAAATGGAGTAGCCCAAGAACTTAGATGCATTACTCATGGACATGAGCAATGGTGGGTGGATTGCCTGAGGGAGTTGGCGATGCTGGGTGGAGAAGGTAAAGGGGGAAAAATCAGGACAACTGTAATAGCATAATCAATAAAATACAATAAAAAATTAACTCAAAATGGATCTGGACATAAATGTATGAGGTAAAACTATAAAACTCTTGAAGGAAAATAGTAGTAAAACTTTGTGACCTAGGTTTGCACTATAGTTTCTTAGATATGGTACCAACAGAGCTGGCAGCAAAAGAAAAAAAATAAATTTAAAAACTCTTGTGTTTAAATAATACTATCCAGAAAATGAGAGGTAACCCACAGAATGAGAGAATACACCTGGAAATCATATATCTGATTTAGCACTGATATAAAGAAGTCTTAAAGCATCAATTAAAAACAAAGACAAGTTACCCAATTAAAAAATGGGTAAAGACTCTTACAGACATTTTACAAGGAAGATTTTTACAAGTGTCCAATAAGCATATGAAAAAATGTGCAATATAAATAATCATCAGGGAAATGCAAATTTTAAACACAATGAGATAGTACTTCACACCTACAAGGAAGACTATAATAAAAAAGACAAATAATAATATATATTGATGAGGATGTGGAGAATTTGAAACCTTCATACACTACTGGCGGGAATTTAAGATGGTGAAGCTGCTTTGGAAAATAGCCTACAAGTTCCCCAAATGTTTACAAACATAGTTACCATATGACCCAGCAATTCCACTCAAGAGAAAACATATGTCCACATAAAAATTCATACACAAATGTTCACTGTAGTATTATTGATAAAAGCCAAAAAATGGAAATAACTCAAATGTTCATCAACTAATGAATGGAGAAACAAAACCTTGGCGTATCTGTACATTAAAATATTATTTGGCCATAAAAGGGAATGAAGTATGATACATGCTACCACACAAATAAATGTTGGAAAAATTATGCTAAGTGGCAGAAAGAGCCATATATTGTGATTCCGTCTATATGAAATGTCCAGAATAAGCAAACCTACAGAAATAGAAAGTGTTGAATAATTAGTGGTTGCCCCGGACTGGAGAGGAGGGGAAATGGGAAGTGTTTAGTGATGAGTAGAGGCTGTGTTTTGGGAATAATAAAAATGTTCCAGAATTAAACTGTGCTAATGTTTGTACAAATCTGTGAATATACTAAAAATTATCGACTTGGATACTGTAAATTAATGCATTTTATGTTATATGAAATATGCCTCAATTTGTTGGTTATATGTGGGTTGGGATTTCTCATGAGAATGGCCATGTTTGCAGAGGAGATGGGTCATGCGGGGCTGGCTGGGGGTGTGTCATCTGAAAGCTGGAATGGCAGGAGGACCTGATTCCAGGATGGCTGTCCCACTTTCACCAGCTGTGAGCAGAAGATTTTAATTCCTTGCCAGGTCGTTCTTTCCCTTTGGTGGCCTGAGTGTTCTCACAAACTGTTAGCTGGCTCCCCCCAGAGGGTGTGATTCAAGAGAGCAAGGTGGAAAAGAGGTTCGGTGCCTTTCATAACTTACTCTTAAATGTTACACATGGTTGTCTTATCAAAAGTCTGTTGGTTACACACGGGAGTGAAACCAAGAGGAAAAAGCACTGGGGCCTCTCCTGGAGGCCAGCTTCCCAGAGTGGAGATTACAATCTTGCTGTCTTCCAGTAACATCAGCTTCCCCAGCTACTCAAGGCTGCCCTAATTAAATACACTTAGTTCCATGTGGTTCCTGAGGCCTGTGAAGGAGCATTTCAGGTTTCTGAATGAGTAAACATACACACCATGCACGTGCATGGTTTGTATGCACACACACTCATATACACACATATAAAAATATAAATGTATGGATATAAATATATAAAAAATACATACAAATAA
Source organism: Tonatia bakeri (assembly GCA_004024845.1). Lineage (NCBI taxonomy): Eukaryota > Metazoa > Chordata > Mammalia > Chiroptera > Phyllostomidae > Tonatia > Tonatia bakeri. The sequence goes on from PVIA01006707.1 coordinate 82,395, forward strand.
ATAGATTACTTTTCAAAAGGTCTATGAATTTTCAGGGTTGATTTTTCTTCATCTGGTTTTTCTTTTTCTTCCAAATATTTATTCTTACATTCACTTGGCAGAATATGTGAGTCCATAAGAAGTTCTTTTCCTTGCTGTAGTCCTGTAGCTAAGAGTGTAGAAATCCTGTCCTTCACACTGAGGAATCATGAAAGTACAAACGAGACCCTGATCCAGAGACCACCCTGTGATGGCTTTCAGGTCAATGTAGTGGCATCTGCTTGTGTTAGGCTAGCTGAAGCTCTATTCTGTTTGTCTATCGATATTTTCCTAAGTAACTCAGTTAATTAGGGTTTTTTAAGAAAAGAGGAGACCTTGTGACAATCCCCAAAAGCTCATCTATACACTGGTTTTCTTCCATGTGATTTTATAGGGAGATGTTCAAGGTTGGGCCATCTTCACCCTGATCCCATGTAAGATCATTTATTTGCCTTCTTTACCTGAGGATTGTCTTGTCCATCCCCAAAGCAACTGAAAATAAATCAGGAGCTTTCTATCTGGCAAAGAAGGAACACACAGCAATACCCAATGAGTGAATGCAGGAGGTAGGGGAGGAAAAATAGGGCTAAGTGTTACAACTGCAGGACTAAAATTGGTGGAACCCCCTGAGTGTCTGATGTCAACATGAGACCTTTACTCTTTTCAGGTGTTTTCATGAGACATCAGAGATTTCAGCCAATAATTGCTGGTAAATCCAGTGGTCCGTACATCACACCAGTCCCCTGATGATGGTAGGAGGGAACCCAGGCATCATCAGTTCTTGGGTTCCAGTGCTGGTTTGGTACTAACTTGGTGACCTTGGGCATATCACTTCCCTGCTGTGAGCCTCATTCCTACTCTATAAAACTAGACTTGGACTAGCTCCAAAATTCTCAGACATTGAGATCCAGTGACAACAGGAGCTTCCATAGGGTAATCATTTTTCATTTGGCCAAATAAAGCTATTAAAGAAAAAAGCTTAGCATCTCTAATGACTATAATTTCATTACAAGGAACATTTGACAGCCCCCACTCAAAAAATAGAAAAAGCAAAATCTCACTGTAAATAATATTTCTTTAAAAAAATAAACTTAGTTTTGTGGCCCTGGCTGGTGTGGCTCAGTGGATTGCATGCTGTCCTCCAAGCCGAAGAGTCACTGGTTTGATTCCCAGTTAGGGCACAGCCTGGGTTGTGGAGCAGGTCTCCAGTAGGGGGTGTGTGAAAGGCAACCACACACTGATGTTTCTCTCCCTCTTTTTCTCCCTCCTTTCCCCTCTCTAAAAATAAATAAATAAATTCTGTTAAAAAATAAAGTAAAAATATAATAATTTAAACAAATGAAGCAAAAAACTTAGTTTTGTAAAAAGGTTAATGTTTCACTTTTTTACAGACTTTGGAAAAATTCATAGATCAGCATTTGGAAACCCAGGCATGGCTCTCAAGGGCTCCTTCTGTTCCAGTACAGGAAATTGGGCCCTAAGCAGGTTTGCCTAGGGCCTGCCTGCAATGTGTGGGTTCTTGACTTCATGCAGGAAAGATTTCACAGCATGAGTCCAGGTGATTTTGAAAGTACATTTTTTAAAGGAGGGGGCAGTGAAACAAGAAAGAGCTTAGGGTAGGAGAAGCATCAGGAGACAGACTAGGTGAGGCTCCTTTGGCTCTTTATAAATGTTATAGGAAAGACATGAGCCAAGGCAGAGCTCCTATCAGTTCACTGAGAAGTCAGAGAAAAGGAGCCTTGGAATCAGGTTCCAGGGGTTAGCTTGGGAACAGCTGCCTCTGTCCATTGCTCTGGTAGCAATTCTCCTGAGGACCCTTAAAGTTCAGGAGTGCATGCCTGTGAGAGAAGAAGAAGGGAAGGGAAAGGCAGGGGTGTGCTCCTGGGAAGGAAAGCACATACTGGGTCCTTCCTCTTGAGGGTTTTTTTTTTGTATATTTTCTTAATAATACTATTACAGTTGTCTCAGTTTTTCTCCCCTTTATCCCCCTCCACCCTGCTCCTCTTTCCCACCAGTATTCCCCCAACTTAGTTCATGTCCCTGGATCTTACATTTAAGTTCTGTGGCTTCTCCATTTAGTATTCATAACCTCCCCTTGTCAATTTTGTACCTACCAATTACACTTCTTATTCCTTGTATCTTTTTTTTCTTTCTTTCATTGATTATGCTATTACAGTTGGCCCATTTTCCCCCTTCACTCCCCACCACCCTGCCCATCCCCTCCCACCCTCATTCCCCCCTTTAGTTCATGTCCATGTGTCATAAGTTCTTTCGTGTCCACATTTCCCATACTATTCTTACCCTCCCCCATCTATTTTCTACCTATTGTCTATGCTACTTATTCTCTATATCTTTTCCCCCTCTCTCCTCCTCCCACTTCCCTGTTGCTAACCCTCCATTTGATGACTTATTTTTTTTTTACTGTTCATATTTTTAATCTTCTTTTTCTTAGGTAAGTCCCTTTAACATTTCATATAGTAAGGGCTTGGTGATGATGAACTCTTTTAACTTGGCCTTGTCTGAGAAGCATTTTATCTGCCCTTCCATTCTAAATGATAGCTTTGCTGGATAGAGTAACCTTGGATGTAGGCCCTTGCCTTTCATGACTTGGAATACTTCTTTCCAGCCCCTTCTTGCCTGTAAGGTTTCTTTTGAGAAATCAGGTGATAGTCTTATGGGAACTCCTTTGTAGGTAACTAGTTGTCTTCTTTTCCTTTGCTGCTTTTAAGATTCTCTCCTTATCTTTAATCTTGGGTAATATAATTATGATGTGTCTTGGTGTGTGCTTTCTTGGGTCCAATTTCTTTGGGGCTCTCTGGGCTTCCTATAAAACTATTTCCTTTGCCAGAATGGGGAAGTTTTCCTACATTATTTTTTCAAATAAGTTTTCAATTTCTTTCTCTTCCTCTTCTCCTTTGGCAGCCCTATGCTTTGGATGTTGGAGCACTTAAAGTTGTCCCAGAGGTTCCTAAGCCTCTCCTCATTTTTTGGAATTCTTGTTTCTTCATTCTGTTCTGGTTGAATGTTTATTTTTTTCTTTTAATCCAAATCATTGATTTGAATCCCTGTTTCCTTCCCTTCACTGTAGGTTCCCTGTACATTTTCCTTTATTTCACTTTGCATAGCTTTCACTTTTTCCTCTATTTTGTGACCATTCTCAACTATTTCTGTGAGCATCCTGATTACCAGTGTTTTGAACTCTACATCTGATAGGTTGGCTATCTTCTCATTGCTTAGTTCTTTTTCCAGAGCTTTGATCTTTTCTTCCATTTGGGCCATATTTCTTTGTCTCAGCACTCCTATTACATTGGAAGGGGCAGAGCCTTAGGTATTCATCAGGACAGGGCAACCCGCTTCACTGCATCATTGTGCTGTATGTAGGGCAGGGGTCAGAGAGGGGACAATTTCACTTGCTCAGCTCTCGCCCCACTTTCAGTCACTCTCCTGCTACTCACAAACAGATTGGGCTTTTCTGGTGCTGATTTCCAGATAGGTGGTTTTGCATATATTCTAGGATGTTGTGGGTCTCTCCAATGGACTCTCCTGTGAAACAGGGAGTTTCTTCTGCCTCCACAGCCCCCACAGGTTTTTAAAGCCAGAGGTTTTGAGGCTTTAGTCCCATGCTGGGACACTGGGTTGTGCAGTCTATCTTGTTCCCCAGTTGTTCCTCCCAGCTTATCCACACTCAAATGTGGGACTTCCAGGTCTGCCAGCCACCTCCTGGCTTGCCTGGTCCACTACCTGGCCACATGTCTTCTCTGCCCCAGCTGCCTGTCTCCACTCCTCCTACCAGACTGGGTAAATATTTCTTCTTTTACTCCTTGATTGTCAGAATTCCATAGTTTGATTATCTGGCAGTTCTGGTTGTTTTTTGCTTTTCAATTTGTTATTGTTCTTCTTTTGCTTACACAAGGAAGCAAAGCATATCTACCACACCTCCATCTTGGCTGTAAGTCCTCCTTCCTCATGAGGGTTTTAGAGGCTGGGAGCTAGGAGAGGTCTTAGGGAAGGATCTCAATAGAATATTCACCAGCTTTTCCAGGTGTATTTTTTCAGAGTCATGGTCTCCACTGATTGGTCATCACTAGGGCATGGAGGAAAGGCTACCCTGGGGGTGAGGTCCTGTGCCAGTTTTGCCCATTGCTAGGCAGCTGTTGCTAGGTACCCAGGGCTTTCCACCCTGGTGACCTTCTGTATCTGGCTATAATTGCTCACCCAGTTTGTTTAGTATCTGTCTTAGTTTCCCCATTCCACTTGCCAAGGAAGTTTCCCAGCTTCTTACCATCCTTCTTACTTCCACTGTGACATCCTAGGACTCTCCCACAGTGTATGCGGCTCTGACAGTGTTGACATTCAGCACTTTCTGGTGCCCCGAGTCCTTCCTCAAGTAAGCCCTATAGAACAAGGCTCACAGAGCAGTTGGACAAGGCTGCTCAGCCCTTCCCTCAGGGCCCTGTTCCATGCCTAGGTCCCCAGGGTTCACTCAGTTGCCTGCTCACACCAGATACAGTATTAGCTGGTAATGTTTCAAGCTTTTCAATTTTATTAGGAAACTCCAGAAGGCGGAAATGCCAGATCAAATATACACCCAAAGTGTCCTTTTGCCTATTTGTTTGCCTTACCAGCACTCTGCCCTGCCTGATGTTGTACGGTGCAAGGCCCAGGGAATAATTTACCACTCCCACTTAGAATCCTCCCCTGAGCTCCCTGGCCCAAACCCCGACAGCCACTGGCCGGTGCTGTGGACTGAACTGTGTTCATCCCAAAATCCATGTACTGAATCCCAACCCCCAACATGATGGTATTTCGAGATGGGGTCTTAGGGAGGTAGCTAGGGTTAGATGAGGTCATGAAGGTGGAAGCTTCATGATGAGATTAGTGTTTTCGTAAGAAGAGACAGTGGAATATTTTCTACCTCTCTCCCTTACTTCCCTTCCTCCTTGCTGCTCCAACTTGCTCAAGGACGAGGTTCCATAAGGACACAGAGAGATAATGGCCACCTACCAGCCAGGAAAAGGCTCTCAGCAGGAATCAAATTGGCCAGCACCTTGATCTTGGACTTCCCAGCCTCCAGAGCTGTGAGAAATAAATGTCTGTGTGTAAACCACCCAGTCTCTGGTGGTTTGTTGTGACAGCCCAAGCTGACTACGGCGGCCAGGCTCCTCCAAGTCTACTCCCTGCTCAGCTAACTTCCCGGCCCCACCACCTACAAATTACCCCTAAACCCGGCGGCAATGATTACAGTCTCCATCTTTCTTCTTTACCCTTTCCCTTCACAGACTGGTCTGATTCCTTTTCATTGCTCAGATTTCTCCTTCCATCTCAAGTCCTCTAGGAGGCCTCCCTGGCTGCACAAGCTGGGTGTGTCACCTCTCCAGGATGTTCCCATGCACATTGCCACCCTAGTTTGCCCATCATAGGGCAGAGGCTGCATCTTGCTCACTGTCGTTCCAGCACAGTGCCTGGAATGTGGGAGATACTCAGTAGTTACTTGATTAATGAGTGGGTAAATAAGTGTGCAAAACTAAGCGAGACAACATTTTGTTGTGGGAGTTTGGGGACTTGCAAGAAGGGACTATGCTATGGGGTTGCATCCTTCCCCTCCCCTATGCAGTGCTTCTCAAGTGTCCTTAGGCTGAGATTCTGGGCTGCCACGAGGTCTGCAGATTGGGTCTGTCATGTGCTGAGTACTAGAAGAACTAGGGATTCTGAGCTTGGACAGGAGCCTTGGTTATGTGTGTGGCCGGGAAGACCATGAGCATAACTATTTCCAAAACTTCTGAACTCTGCTTTGTAGTAACTGGAGCAGAGATTCTATTTCACAGAAGCCAGAATTTTAAAATAAAAGGAGGTAGTTTCTACTACCCCAGAAGAAACAGCTTTCTACAGTTGAACTGTGGACTGGAGGCAATATTAACTGAGGCCTTGCTGCATGTCAGTGCTTTCTAAGGAATGGTGTAGCTGGGCACCGAAACAGCCACAGGAGGAAAATGTCTCAGGCCATGTGTCAGCTAGAACTTGTGGGGGGCGCCCTCTAGTGGCTCCATGGTTGCCCCCTAGAATACCAGGGGCCAAGCCCAGGATCCCTGGCCCCAGCATCCAGGAGCCTCAGGCAATGTCATCAGGAGCTGGTGTCTCCCTGCCTGTTTCTCAGGCCTGTTTTCCTCTCTGTCAGCTTCATGTCAGACAGACCATCTCCATGTGGGACCTCTGAAAGCTTTGGATACATCATCGTATACGTTGTGACCCCAGAGAAGAGCTTCTGTTTGCCAGTTACTCCCACAAAATTCCCAGTGTTTATCTGCTCTCCCTGGCCCAGGTCATTCTCGTCCCTGAACCAAACACAATGGTTGGGAAAGTGACAAAGTCAATGGCTAGCCCCAAGGGATGGTACAGCCATGCCTGAGTCATATAGGTGACATAGTAGTCCCCCCTCCCACAAAAAAAATTGGGGGAATATGTGGCTAGAAGAAAAAATAGCATTTCTACATCAGAGAGTTACCCAGTCATCAAAATGGTTGAACCACCAACCTAAAGCAGGGCTTTATACAAATGCAGACAGTGAGTGTAGTGGTTTGAATCCCAACTCTGTCCTTACTAACTTTGGGGAAATTACTTAAGCCTCTCTGCTTTTTTTTAAAAAAAATATTTTAGAGAGAGAAACATCAGTTTGTTGTTCCACCTCTTTACACATTGATTGATTCTTGTGTGTGTCCTGTGTGTGTCTTGTATGTATCAAACCTTGGTGTATCAGGACAATTCTCTGGGCACATGAGCTATCAGAGCAGGCAAGCCTCTCTGTTTCTGATCTGTAAAGTGGGGATAACAGAATCTGTCTCATAGGATTCTCAGAAGGATCAAATTAGTTAAAATAGCTGAAGAGCTTAGAACAGTCCCTGGCAAATTGTAAGTGTTAACTCTGCAGTTGGCCAATAATACATAGACTGATAAGGGTGGAAACTGAAATGCAATGCTTCAGTCAGAACACAGACTTCATGTCAGAGGTGGCATTATGACAAGTGTAACCCTGTCGTGTTGGCTTGGGGTCAGAAGCAGGGTGGGGAAAGATGGGCTGTCTTGTGTTCTGCGGAGCTGTTAGTGTGACCTGAGGAAGTAGTGGCTTTTCCTGAATTCATCTGGGTGGGAGTCTCTAAAATGATGACCCATGCATACTGTCTACTTCAGTCTTGAATTCCACCCAGAAAAACTGGAGGCCAATTGAGGTGCGAGCATGTGCACTTGTCTTAGGTTTAGGGTATCCTACAGGAAATTTCATTTTAATCCAAGTCAATTAAACAGTTTCTGTGGTACAAGCACTCTGGGAAGACAGGAATATAAAGGAACACATGGACGTGAGGGGAAAAGCATAGCACAGTATAAACTATATGACAAATGCAAAGTGCCATGGAAAGTTAGGGAGGCTGGGGAAGAGCTTACATCTGGGTGAAGAATTCATGGGGAGCAGGACTGCGAAATCAGATGAGTCAACAAAGGAGGGGTTTCTCCCTGGGAGAAGCAGGGAGTGCCGGGGGCTCTGGGTAGGGAGAACAGAACTGCTTGGATGCGGGGAGGAAGTGAAGGGTGAGAAGGGAGGGAGGCTAGTCCCAGTCACTCCTCCCTCCGTGGGGGTCTGGAGTGGTTGTTTCTGGGTTTGATGCAACTCCACCTACACCTGAGTCTCTGCTAAACGCATTCAGTGAAATAGTCAAGAAAGTAAACTATAAGACTACGGGGCAATGCCTTCACATTTGATGGAAAGTGATTTCTATCTTCCAAACTTTGATCATGTAAGAGGGTAAGTGAAAAAAATTTATATTTTAAACGCTAAAAACAAATACATTTCAAATATCTTTGACCATAAGGCAATGGGAGGATATACTCCATTAAAAAGAGGAAGTAAATCAAGAAAGAAGACAAGAAGACCCAAAATATAGGAAATGTACAAGGGATATGGAGAGGATTACTAGATTACTAGGATAACTGTGAAGGAAAATTCTGGGTCAGCGATACACCACAGAGAGAAACCAATCCAGGCTGGAGCAGGCTGGAAGGCTTCAGGAGATCTATTTTCAAGAGGCTGAAATGACTAGAATGCTCAGTGCTTCTAAATCTTAAGGGTGAGGGGTCTTCTGGTTTCTGGTTAGGCATGTGAAGAGCTTAGAAGTTGCTACTCCATCCTAACAACAAGTAGAAAGCCTAACAAACGGATAAATAACAACTCCTCTTAGAATGACGACAGAAGGAAGGTCACAGAGCAAATTCCCCTCACCTCCTAACCTGGAGAGACAGATAGTTGGAGTATTTTAAATTAGCACAGCAGAAACCCACAAACAGAAACCTGAACTGTTCCTTGGAAACCTGAACCGTAATCGATGCATTACTGGAGGCTCGGTGTGGGCAACTCAGAGATAAAAACGCCAGGGCACTCAGTCATGGGTGGGGGTGGGGTTGAGAGACACATTTTATGAGTTTTACCTCACTGAGCTCAGTCAGTTTCTCACAGTTAACATCAGAGAAGAATCCCTTCTTGCTTTCAGCATGGCGGGGGGGGGGGGGGGGAGGAACCATTCTGAAATACACCAGAGCACCCTGTTCTTCTTAAGATCTTTTCTCAGGAGAAACGAGTTCACCAGAGCCTAAGTGGCCTGGGAGAAGGGAAACACAGGCAGACCTCCTTTTATTGTGCTTCACTTTATCGCCCTTCACAGATGTTTTGTGTTTTACAAATTGAAAGCAAGTCCCTCCACCAGCAAAACCATTATGACTTGCTTTATTGCTGCGGTCTGGAACTGAAACCACAATATCTCAAAGGTTTGGATGTACTCGACTCCAGCCAGCTCTAGCCTTCCACGTGGGAGAAGGGGCATACCCAGCTCCAGCCCACACTAGCCATCCTGTTCCACCTAAGTAGAGAGGTGGGAAAAACAGAAACTCTGAAGTCCACAGTTCAGGACACAGGTTCATTAAAACACTTTTACCTGGTGTAGCATGTCTGACTATCAAGAGACTCTGGTAGTATTTCTTGAAACCAGTGCTTCCTGGGACCTAGTTTGAAAATGCTGGCTATGAAATAGGTGACAGTCTTTCAGCCTGTCCCCTTCTCATGGCAATGGAGCCTGTGAGCACAGCTGCAGCAAAACCCCTTTATTGTGGGACAATAAAATATCTGCATGCCAAGAAGAAATACTGTGGCACTACCCCTCACCAAATTGGCCAAATAAGAATCTAGGGATTTTTCTGGACTACTGTCCTCCCTCTCCCCTTTCCCCTCACTTGCCTTAATACAGGAATTTTTTTTTTAACCTAAAGCTTACTCACAGTTGCCCTATCATCAGTTCTCATTCTTGTCTATCATTTATGTGCTATCATCTTCAGTAATCCTTATAAGAAATAAACCTGGTATTTTCACTCTCCTACTTTGAAATCTCCTCCCACTCTCCCTTTTATGATTGAATTGAAATCCTTCATTTTTTTACAAGGTCTCTAATAATGGTGCCCACTTGCCTACTTGCCAATACTCTCCACCATGCAGCAGCCCACCCCAAACTTTTCACTGTTCCTGGATAGAAGACATCCCTTCATAGCTGTCACCTTTGGACATGCTCTTCCTAGAAAGTCCTTCTCTCCATGGTGCCAGGCCTCAAGATCAGCTTGAATGTCATCCACAGAATGCTTCTAGCAGCCTCCACACCCAGACACAACACGACCAATACCCGACTCTCTCCAGGCTCCTTGTCTAATTACCTTTATTAGACATAACATAAATCAGGTTACTCTGTAATTAGATGATCTAACCAGCTACACTTTAATCCAATCAACTGTAGTCCGGCCAGATCTACTATAATTGCTCTTTCTGCAATCTAATCAGAACCTGGACGTCAATATAGTTCCCAACCCTCATCATCCCTCTTCCCGTTATCTAGCATTCACCCCTTGGCTCAATCACAACTTCTAAATACCATAGCCAACCAGTCCCCAGAATTAAAAAGTTTAGTCTGAAACTCTTCAGACTAAACAGGTTGACTAGAAAAATAAATAATAGGGAGTTCCGGCCAAGATGGAGGCATAGGCAGTCGCATTGTGCTTCCTCGCGCAACCAAAACTAAAGACAACAAAAATTGAGAAACAATAAACAACCAGAACAGAGAGAAATTAATTGAACAGAAGTCGGGCTCCAGTACATCCAGACTGGTAATGAGCGGCGGAGTCGGAGGCCTGTGGAGTGGGGTCGAGGGGTCCCGGTGGGAAGAAACGCTGGCTGGTAGGCGCGGGCACGCAGGGCGCAGACGGCAGCAGACGGACCGGTGTCGGACCCTGGGCGCGGGAGGTGACTAGCAGACCCAGTGAGGGGCTCAGGGCAGCTGGCTGTCCGCAGCCAGCCACAGGTTTGCACACAAACTAAGCGAAAACGGGCAGCACTGCCGTGTCTCAAAGCTTAAGAGCCCCCTCTGGGAACTGAGGCCGGGAGACTCTCTCAGCCTCACAGGAGACATCTCGGGGAAGCCCACAGAGTCCGAGAAAGTGCACAAGCCCACCCGCCCGGGAGCCAGCACAGCAAGGGCCCAATTTGCTTGTGGGAGGCAGTGGAGGGGACGGAAGTCTTAGAGAGAGCGGAGCAGGCACCATTGTTCCCTCTCAGACCCCGCCCCCACATACAACGTCACAACCCAGTGACTGGGGTGCCCCGCCCTGGTGAACACCTAAGGCTCCACCGCCCATACATGACAGCTGCAACCAAACCAAAGGAAAATAAAAAAGATGGCTCAAACAGATTTGAAAGCCCCAGAACCAATTTTTTTAAGTGACCAAGAGATAGCTGAATTACCAGATGCACAGTTCAAAGCACTGGTGATCAGGAAGCTCACAGAATTGGTTGACTTTGGACATAAATTAGATGAACAAATGCAGGCTATGATAAGAGAAATGAAGGAAAATGAAGGGGAAGAAAACTGGGACTCAAATCAATGGAGTGGACCAGAAGGAAGAAAGGAACAACCAAACAGAAAAGAATGAAGAAACAAGAATTCAAAAAACTGAGGAGAGGCTTAGGGACCTCCAGGACACCTTTAAATGTTCCAACATCCGAATTATAGGGGTACCAGAAGGGGAAGAGGAAAAGCAACAAATTGAGAACT
>PVIA01006708.1:0-93498 GCA_004024845.1 Tonatia bakeri
GCTTGATTGGGTGGGAGGTAGGGAGGGGGGGTGGGAGGACTTGAATGGGAGGAAGGGGGTGAAAACTGTACTTGAACATTCATTTAAATAAAAAAAAAGAGTTTATGGAAAAAATAAATAAAATAAAATAAAATAAAAGTAAATTTAATCAAATCAGTTTATAGGAAATACAGGGAATAAAAGAACAAATTAAGTAACACCACATGGAAACAGAATCACAATGTGAGTATTCTATAGGACAAATGGCCTTGTTCCCTCGATTAATAAGTGGCATGGAACAAAAATAGTAGGGAAGTCTGTTTTAAATAAAACAGACCTAAGAGATCATGGTTGGAACATGTATGAATCAGTAAAAAATGTATTTTTTTTTTATCTTCACCCCAGGACTTTTTTTTTTTTCATTGCTTTTAGAGAGGAAGGGAGAGAGAGAGAAACATTAATGCAAAAGAGAAGCATCAATTGGTTCTTCCTCTATGCGAACGGACTGGGATCAGTGCCCAGACCAGGATCAGTGCCTGGACTGCGGATCTTATGTGTCCAGACCAAGGTTTGTACACACCCATGCCCAGACCGGAGATGGAACTTGCAACCTAGGTATGTTCCCTAATCAGGAATCAAATCGTAACCTTTGGGTTCAAGACAATGTTCTCACCAACTGAGGCACATGGGCAGGGTGCAAAAAAGGCATTTTTGAGAATCAGAAAATACTTAACATGGACTGGATATTAGATGACATTAAGAAATGACAATTTTGTTAGACGTTAATGATGGCATTGTGATTATGTAAGAAAAAAGTCCTCAGAAATTCATATTGAGTGTTGGTAAAAAGATATTAGGGGTTTACTTTAAAGTGCTTCCAATTTACTTTTACTTTAAAGTACTTCCAATTACTATGTTGAATAGAAGTGGTGAAAGTGGACATCTTTGTCTTACTCCTGATCTTGGTGGGAAAGCTTTTGTTTTTGCCCATTGAGTATGATGTTGGCTGTAGGTGTCTTGTATATGGCCTTTATTATGTTGAGGTATGCTCCCCCTATTCCTACTTTGCTGAGTGTTCTTGTCATAAATGGGTACTGTACTTTATCAAATGCTTTTTCTACATCTATTGATATGATCTCATAGTTTTTGTCTCATTTTGTTTATGTGACATGTTACATGTATTGATTTAAAAATATTGTACCATCCTTGCATCCCTGGGATGAATCCCACTTGATCATGGTGTATGATCTTTTTAATGTTTTGCTGGATCTGGTTTGCCAATATTTTGTTGAGGATTGTAGCATCTATGTTTGTCAGCAATATTGGCCTGTAGTTTTCTTTGTTGTGTCTTTACCTGGTTTTGGAGTTAGGAAAGCACTGGCCTAAAACGAGTTTGGAAGTCTCCTGTTCTTCTTGAAATTTTTGGAATAGTTTGAGGAGGATAGGGATTAGCTCTTCCCTAAATGTTTTCTGAAATTCTCCTGTGAAGCCTTCCAGTCCAGGGTTTTTGTGTGCCAGGAGTTTTTTTTTTTTTTTATTACTGCTTCAATTTCACTAGCTGTTATTGGTCTACTCAGGCTTTCTGCTTCTTCCTGATACAGTTTTGGTAGATTATATTTTTCTAGAAATTTGTCCATTTCACTTTGGTAAAATTTCAAATTTCTTGGTATAAAGTTTTTCGTAGTAATTTCTGACAATCCTTTTTTTATTTCTGTGCTATTGGTTGTAATTTCTATTTCCTTTCTTATTTATTTGGTTCCTCTCTCTTTTTTCTTGGGCGTGCCTGGTTAAAGGCATGTTGATTTTGTTTATCTTTTCAAAGAACCAGCTCTTGGATTTATTGATCCTTTGAATTATTCTTTTAGTCTCTACATCATGTAATTCTGCTCTGATCTTGATTATTTTCTTCCTTCTACTCACTCTGGGCTTTGTTTGTTGTTCCTCTAGTTGTTGTAGATGTAGGGTTAGGTTGTTTATTTGCCATTTCTCTAACTTTTTCAGGTAGGCCTGTATTGCTATATACTTCCCTATCAGGACTGCCTTCACTGTGTTCCATAGGTTTTGGGCTATTATGTATTCATTTTCATTTGTTTCCATAAAGTTTTTTTATTTATTCTTTTAAACCATTGTTGATCCATTCATTATTTAATGACATGCAATTCACTCTCCATGAATTTGAATGTTTTTGAGTTTCTTCCTTGAGGTTGGTTTCTAGTTTCAAGCCATTGTGATCCAAGAAAATGCTTGATATGATTTAAATTTTCTTGAATTTGTTGAGACTTGTTTTGTGTCCTACCATGTGGTCTATCTTTGAAAATGTCCCATGTGTATTTGAAGAGAATGTACATTTTGCTTCTTTGTGATGAAAGGTTCTCTCTATATGTTAAGTCCATTTGATCTAGAGCAGGGGAGTCAAACTCATTTTCACCGGGGGCCACATCAGCCTCCCAGTTGCCTTCAAAGGGCTGAATGTAAGTTCAACTCCTTAACAGTTAAGGAGTAGTTACATTTAACAGTCCTAAAATCATTTTGGCATTTTGAAGGCAACTTCAAGGCTGATGTGGCCCCCAATGAAAATGAGTTTGACACCCCTGATCTAGAGTGTTGTTCAATGCCACCATATTTATATTAATCCTTTATTTGGAAGATCTGTCCTTTGTTGACAGTGGGGTGTTAAAATCCCTTAGTATAAGTGTGTTGCTGTCTATATCTTTCTTGAAGTCCTCCAAAATTTTCTTTACATATTTGGGTGCCCCTTTGTTGGGTGCATATGTCTACAATGGTTATATCTTCTTGATGGATTCTTCCCTTAAGTATTATGAAGTATCATTCTCTATCTCTTTGTATTGCCTTTGTATTGAAATATATTTTTGCTGATATTAGTATTGCTACCCCAGTGATCAGACAAGAAAAAGAAATAAAAGGCATCCAAACTGGAAAGGAAGAAGTAAAACTGTAATTGTTTGTAGATCACATGATACTGTACTTAGAAGACCCTACAGACAACACCAAAAAATTACTCAACCTAATAAGTGAAATTGGCAAAACAGAGGGGTAGAAGTCAATATTCAGAAACCAAAGGTATCTTTGTACACCAACAATGAAATATTGGAAGCAGAAATTAGGGGGGAAATCCCATTTACTATAGCAACAAGAAAAATAAAATACCTAGGAATAAATTGAACCAAGGAAGTAAAAGACCTGTTCTCAGAAAACTACAGAACACTCAAGAAAGAAATTAAGGAAGACATAAATTAGTGGAAGCATACACTGTGTTCATAGACTGGAAGAATTAACATCATCAGAATGTCCATACTACCCACAGCAATCTATAGATTCAACACACTCCCTCTTAAAATAGCAATGAGAACCTGGCTGGTGTGGCTCAGTGGATTGAGTGCTGGACTGCAAACCAAATATTTGACAGTTCAATTCCCAGTCAGGGCACATGCCTGGGTTGCGGGCCAGGTCAGGTCCCCAGTAGGGGGAGTATGAGAGGCAACCATTAATGTTTTTCTCCTTCTCTTTCTCCCTCACTTCCCCTCTGTCTAAAATAAATAAATAAAATCTTTTAAAAAATACCAATGACATATTTCACAGATTTAGACCAAATATTTCAAAAATGTATATGGAACCATAAATGACCCCAAGTAGCCTCAGCAATTTTGAGAAGAAGAACAAAGTAGGAGGGATCACAATACCTGATATAAAACTATATTACAAGGCCACTGTAATCAAAACAGTCTGGTACTGGCATAAGAACAGACACATATATCAGTGGAACAGAATAGGGAGTCCAGAAGTAAACTCGTGTCTCCATGGTCAATAAATATTTGACAAAGGGGGCAAGAGCACAAAATGGAGTAAAAATAGCCTCTTCAATAAATGGTGTTGAGAGATCTGGACAGCTACATGCAAAAAAATGAAACTAGACCACCAACTTACACCATGCACCAAAATAAACTCAAGATAGATAAAATACTTAAATATAAGTTATAACACCATAGAAGTTCTAGAGAAAAACATAAGCAGAAATTTTTCAGATATCCCACACAATATTTTTGCTGATATATCTCAGGGCAAGGGAAATAAAGGAAAGAATAACCAAATGGGACTACATCAAATTAAAAAGCTTCTGCACAGCTAAAGAAAACATCAGCAAAATGAAAAGGGAACCAAGTGTATGGGAAAACATATTTGTCAATGATATCTCAGAGAAGGCTTTGATCTCCAAAATATATAAAGAACTCACATGACTCCACTCCAGGAAGACAAACAACCCAATTAAAAAATAGGCAAAGGACCTGAACAGACACTTTTCCAAGGAGGGCATACAGAGGGCCCAGAGACATATGAAAGGATGCTCAGCATCACTAGCCATCAGAGAGACACAAATTAAAACCACAGTGAGATACCAGTTCACACTGGTCAGAATGGCCATAATAAATCAACAAATAACAAATGTTGGAGAGGTTGTGGAGAAAAGGGAACCCTAGTGCATTGTTCATGGGAATGCAAACTGGTGCAGCCACTGTGGAAAACAGTATGGAATTTTTCAGAAAACAAAAAATGGAACTGCCTTTTGACCTGGCAATTCCACTGCTGGGATTATACCTCGAGAACCCTGAAATAATAACATTTAAAAAAAATAAAGATTATAGCCCTGGCGGGTGTAGCTCAGTGGATTGAGCATGGGCTGCGAACCAGGCATCACAGGTTCGATTCCCAGTCAGGGCACATGCCTAGGTTGCAGGCCATGTCCCCCAGCAACCGCACATTGACATTTCTCTCTCTCTTTCTCCCTCCCTTCCCTCTCTAAAAATAAATAAATAAAATTTAAAAAAAATAAAGATTATAAAAATAAAATTAAAAAAATAAAGATTAGAAAACTGAGGACCAGAGAACTTAAGCAACTTGCCCAAGGTCATACAGCTATAATTGCTACAACTAGGATTCAACCACAGATAATGAAGGCTCAGTCATTTAACCTATTTCTTACTGTTGGACATTAATACTGTTGCCATATTTTTTGCTTGATCTTATAAATAATGCTGGGATAACCTTTAAGCTAATCTTTGTATACATTCTTAATGAATTGTTTAGGATAAATTCATAGAGTTGAAGTTCTGGGTCACCAGGCTGTTGATACACATTGCCAAACTGCCCTCCAGAAAGCTTATTCAAATTTACTTTCATGTAGTATATGAGAATATCAATTTCCTTGCAACTCTACAATATTAGGTATTGTTGCTAATTTTAAAATATTTGTATTCCCATTCTTAAGTCATACTGTAGGGATAGTCTATTTTCCAAAGGGAGCAGAAACTGTTGTGATTTATCCAGTTTTGAAATAATTTCTTCCATTGCTCTCCTTTATTAGCACCGAACACGGAGATGTTGTGCTGTGGCACACGCCAAATCTGAAAAAAGTTAGGTTTTCCTTTTAAAAAACTCATCAAACACACACACACACACACACACACACACACACACCTTTGAACAAGCAGAATTTTAATACATTTAACTTACATTTCTCATGTTCATATCATCACCATTCAAATGCCCAGAAATGTGAAACACTAAGGTTTATAAGATGTATACTCTAATTGAAAAAACATACTAACGTGATCATGTATATATATGCATACACATATACACACACATATATACACTCAACATACAGAAAGTATGGTCCTTTAGCTGTATTACAATGACATGAGTAAATGAGTAGATAGAAGGAGATTCATTCAATGAACAATTCTTTTTTATTATTTTTTTTATTTTAATTGTTATTCAAGTACAGTTTTCAGTTACTCCCATCCCAGCCCACCCTCCAGCCCACCCTCCAGCTCACCCCCAGCCCTCCTCACCTCCCTCCCATTTCCACCCCCCACTAGTTTTTGTCCATGTGTCCTTTATATTTGTTCCTGTAAACCCTTCCCCTTTTCCCCTGAAATTCCCTCCCCTCTCCCCTTTGGTCACTGTCAGCCTGTTCTCCTATTTCAGTATCTTTGGTTATATTTTGCTTGTTTGTTTGTTTTGTTTAGTTAACAATTCTAATTTTTTCCCAATATAACATTAGTTCATTTGTTGTTTGAATGAAAAAGAGGCTCTGTAATAAATCTGACAAGTTCAGTGACTGAAAGTAATCTCACAGGGTGATATAATCAGAAATTCCTAACTGGGAAGGTCATGTTAGGTAGTCATGCCCCAGGCCTGTAATAGGTTTATCTTTGCTTTAAGAAAGCCCTGTCCATTGTTCTTGTGCAACTAGGTTAAGACATCTTTGAAATGCCAAGAGTAATCCTCTTTTCCCAAACCCTCAAAAGTGTAAGCACCCTCAAGGGAGTACATAATCTTGTTTAATCTTCCTTCTTTCCTCCTTAATTCTAAATGTATAAAAAGAACTGCAAAACTGTCATTCGCCTCAGCATTTGAGATCTTGCTTCCCCACACATCATCAGTTTGGTTCAAATAAAGTCTTTTAAAATTCTCTACAGGTTTGGATGCTTCTTATATTGACAGTGGGAAAAATAATTGCCTATCATTCTACAAAAAGAAAAGTGTTCAGTTCTAAGATTAGGAGGTAATATTTTAAAATCGGTTCAAATTTATAACATTTCACTAAAATATGTTCTATATGTTCCATCATATTAAAAAATCATTAGAGAAGTCTATGAACAATTAATTGCATGTCAACAAATTAGGTAATCTAGACCAGTGTTTTTCAACTGGGGTGCCACAAGATGGAAACTGGTGTGCCACAAGAATTTTTAAAACATGCAATACCTGACTATTTATTCAGGGGCACTGACCTCTTTGCCCTTATATTGTCAAATAAAAAAATGACATCAGCCAACACAACAATAGCCATCCAGTGAGAATGAATAAAAATTATACCTATTTTTGTCAGATCAACAATAAATATGTTTTTGGTGTGCCAGAGAATTTTAGTAAATAGTTTATGTGTGCCATGAGATGAAAAAGGTTGAAAATTGCTGATCTAGATGAAATGAGACAAATTGTTAAAAACACACAATTTACCAAATTGACTCAAGAAGAAATAGAAAATCTCAAGAGACCTGTAATGAATACCATAAAAATCTAAATCTACTGTATTTTGCCACACATAATGCACAATTCTTTGCCCAAATTTTGGAGGGAAAAATAAGGATGCACATTTTACATGGGTAGTACTAATTCTGTATCTACATATAAATGTTTTTAATTCAAAAGAAGTAAAATAAATAAATAAAAATTTATGCTTATGTATTAAATACATAATACTCTAGAGGGCAATAATGATATCCATATGCAAAATAATACCTTGGAATATGATGGAATATGATAATCCAGGGATGTCCAGCCTGCGGCCTGCAGGCTGCATGTGGCCCAGGATGGCTATGAATGAGGCCCAACACAAAATTGTAAATTTACTTAAAACTTTTTTTTTGCTCATCAGTGTTCATTAGTGTTTGTGCATTTAATGTGTGGCCCAAGACAACTCTTCTTCCAGTGTGGCCCAGAGATGCCAAAAGTTTGGACACCCCTGCCAGTTTTGTTTCTAAATATAAATACATAAAAAATTGAATTAAAAAAATAAAATGCAAGATTTTTTCCCTGAAAGTTTGGGCCAAAAACGTGGGTGTGCACTATACATAGGAGCACATTATACATGGTAAAATACAGTATTTCCAAAACCTCCCAACAAGGAAAGTCTAGGATTAGATGACTTCACTGGTGAATTCTAGCAAAGATTTAAAGAAGAATAAATACCAATCCTCCTCAAATTCTTCCTCAAATAGAATAAGAGGGATATTTCCTAACACATACTAAGAGATCAGTATTACCCAGACACAAAAGCCAGGAAAGTCATCATGAGAAAAGAAAAGTACAAACCAATATCCCTTATAAATTATACATGGAAAAATCCTCAACAAACCAAATCCAATAGTACAGCGGTGCCCAATCTTTTGGCACCAGGGACCAGATTTGTGGAAGACGGTGGGGGCAATGGGGACAGAAAGAAGAGCCTAGGTAAGCTTTGCTCGCAGCCTAGTTCCTAACAGGCTGCAGACTAGCACAGGTCCCCAGCCCCAGAGGTTGGAATTCTTGTAATAGTACATTAAAATGATGATACACCAGGACCAAGAGGGATTTATCTCAGGAATGCAAAGCTTGTTTACCATAAGAAAATCAATGTAATACATCATATTAACAGAATGGAGGGGAAAAAAAACATGATAATCTCAAGAGATGCAGAAAAAGTATTTGACACATTTTAACATCCTTTCATAATGAAAATACACAACAAGTAGCAAATGGAAAGATTTCATTCTTTTTATTGCTAAAAAGGAACTTCCCCAACAAGATGAAGGGCATTTGCCAAAACCTACATCTAACATCATATTCAATGATGAAAAACTGAAAACGTTACACTGATGATCAGGAACGTGTGTGCTTTTTGAAACGAGAGAGGTGGAGATTGAACAACACTGTGGATGTACTAAATGCCTTGAATTATGTACTTTAAAATAATTAACTGTATGTTATATGAACTTCATTTCAATAAAAAGATTCCTATAGTGAATCATTTACTCACTTTGGCTTACTAATCCACTAGCATTTTCCCTGTATTTACAGGATAATTAGTAGGCAAGAATTATAATTTAGAGATTGCCTTATAACACCATGAAAAGCAAACTTTATTTTCTTTTAAAATTTTTTTAATAATTTCTTTTTTTAAGATTTTATTTATTTATTTTTAGAGAGGGAAGGGAGGGAGAAAGAGAGAGAGAGAGAGAGAAACATCAGTGTGTGGTTGCTGGGGGCCGTGGCCTGCAACCCAGGCATGTGCCCTGAATGGGAATCGAACCTGCGATGCTTTGGTTCACAGCCCACGCTCAATCCACTGAGCTACGCCAGCCAGGGCTTCAAACTTTATTTTCAATTCAAGATAAATTTGAGGTAAAATTCAAACTAAAAGCCTGAAAACTACCTTTAAGAGAACCTGCGAGTTTTCTTGTCAAAATGAGAATTTTCTTTTAAAAATTGGAAGCCAGATGGTCTTATATATAAAAAAAAATCTCAATGTTAAATCCATATGAGATTTAAAAGTTAATCTGCTGCAGTTTCAGCAAAGCAATCATAACTGTAGTCAACATGTTCATCTGTCCTCCAGTAATGTTTAGAGCAGTGTTCCTCAAAATGGGAACTTGTCACAAATTCAAATTCTCAGACCTCACTGCAGACTTCCTGAATCAGAAATTCTGGGGTTGAGGGCCAGTAGTCTGCTTTAACAAGACTTTCAGGTACACACTCTAGTTTGAGGACCTCTGGTTAAGGCCAAGACCACAATCTTGGCCAGTGAGACTGCTACAAGTATTTTCTTACCAGACACTGTCATGTCATAAATGTTGTACTGTTTCTTCTAGTTCTTAATGTGTCAGCTTGGAACACCTGTAAATTATCACTAAAAAGAAACAGAAAACATTTGCCATTTAAAGTCCATTATATATTACCTAAGATTAAAAATAAGGAGAGACTCTCAGAAGCAGCAAGAGAAAAGAAGACAGTTTACCTACAAAGGAGTTCCCATAAGACTGTCAGCTGATTACTCAAGAGACCTTACAAGCAAGAAGGGGCTGGAAAGAAGTATTCCAAGTAATGAAAGGCAAGGACCTACATCCAAGATTACTCTTTCCAGCAAAGCTATCATTTAGAATGTAAGGGCAGATAAAGTGCTTCCCAGATAAAGTCAAGTTAAAGGAGTTCATCATCACCAAGTCCTTATTATATGAAATGTTAATGGGATTTATCTAAGAAAAAGAAGATAAAAATATGAACAGTAAAATGAAAGCAAACTCACAGTCATTAACAACCACACCTAAAACAAAAACAAAAACAAAAGCAAACAACTAGAACAGGAACAGAACCACAGAAATGGAGATCACATGGAGGGTTAGCAACAGGGGAGTGGGAGGAGGAGAGGGGGGGAAATGTACAGAGAATAAATAGCATAAATGGTAGGTAGAAAATAGACAGAGGGAGGTTAAGAATAGCATAGGAAATGTAGAAGCCAAAGAACTTATATGTATGACACATGGACATGAACTAAAGGGGGGGAATATAGGTGGGAGGGGGTGCAGGGTAGAGGGGAGTGAAGGGGGGAAATGGGACAACTGTAACAGCATAATCAATAAAATATATTAAAAAAAGAAATATCCATTGGATGAATAAACATAGTAATGAGCATCTTTATTTATTTATGAGTTTTGGGATAAATTTCTAGAAGATAGATTGCTTGGGCAAAGGGTAGGCATATTTTAAGGCTATTTTTATAAACTGTAAAAGGCCCGCCCAAAAGACTATTAATTTGTACCTGCATCAGTGGGATAGTAGCTGGTTCTTATAAACTTTGTCTAGGCTGAGGATTATTTATATTTATACACCTATTTGCCATTCCTTCCTTCTCTTCTTTACTTTGTTTATTCAAATATTATATACTGAGCACCTATTGATAAAAAAAATAAATAAAATCCATTATATATTTTTAAAGAAATAAGATTTCAAATACTTAAAACAGCAATGCCATTAATCTAAGTGGCTTCTTTGTGGAGAGAGCCATACAAATGTAGAAATTAAAACACACATATATGCACACACACATACACAAAGCCTTAATTGGCTGAGCCTATACAAGTGTCTGTGTAAGGTAAGGAATTCTCAAGCATGCCACTTTACCTCGAATCATGCTGCCAAAAATAAATATAATTTACAGTGGCCTTGGAAATACATCATTGTCTGTTTAAACCTGTAACTGATGTAAATTTATAATTGGAGGTGCAATGCGCCAGTACCAATTCCCTCTCAACTCCCAAATTTTCACAGGGACAGCAGGGATAACCAATAGCAGGGGTTGGTAGAACTGAGATTTTCACAAATGTGTCTCCTTTGGCCTACTTAGTGTTTAGTTTTTTAAATTAGTTATGCACATTTCAAACACTCAGAGATTTCACACAAGTAATTAAGATTACAGATTGTTGGCTTCTATTGCAAATTTGCAAGATGTTGCCATACTGGGGCACATTCCCATGTAGCAACAATGGACTGAAGCTGAGAAGCTACTGCCCACTGAAGATGGTGCTTGTGTCCTCAGCTTTGATGGTGCCCACCCTGCTGATCTTAGCCCTATTAGGGATCCTGAAAAAGTTGTCTTTTCGTTTTCATTTCTTCTTTTTGTTATAACTTGTAATTTTCAAACATTTTAAGACTCAAAGAAGTTATAAAAAGAATATAAAAGTTTCCTGTGTACCTCTCATCCACCCTATTAAGAAATCATCTCTATCATTTTCTTTTTTGCCCCCTAAATCCAATCATGTACCAGGTCTTTTTGGTTTCACCTCTGTGATCTCACTTATATCCATCTTATTCTTTTCAGCCTCCTGCCAAAAACCAGTTCAAAGCCATTTTACTTTTCCACAGACCGTGTAATAGTCTAATTGGTCACCTTACCTCTATTCTCACCCTACCATCATCTCTTTAACAGACTACAAGATCACCTTCCTAAAGAACAGTTTGTTTTCCTGCTCACAACTTTCAGTGACTCTCTGCATCATCTGCCAAATTCAGTTACCTTTTTTACTATGACATTCAAAGCCTTCCATAATTTAGCTTGAGACTTTTGGATTTCATGGACTAACAAAATTTCATACAAAATCTTGGCACAAACATATAGTTTTTACCATTTTCTTTTTTCAAATAAGGTTATTTAAAAAAAAGTCACCAGCTACCAGCACCAAAATTATTTTTTTAATTTCATTTAAAAAACAACATCTTCATAGTTAAAAAAAATAAAAATAGGACTAACAATATCAGAGTGAAATATAGTAACTGTCCAGGAAAGGATGATTGGCAATTATATAACAACATATTTAATTATGCTGTACTTATTTTTTTTTGCTGTACTTAATTTTTTAAAAACATGGATTGCTGAAAACATTACCTGGGATCAGCAATAATTGGCAGATGAACATTTGGGAGCCAGTGATGCAGGCAGAGTTGACCAACTATCTAGAATACAGTAATGCTTTTCTGCCTGAAGCCTGTTTCATGTACTTGAACTGCTTTCTAGTTCTCCAGACCCCTCTATTCCAGTCTGCACCCTGTCAATCCATTAGGCTTCATCTCTCCAAGAACCTTTTCCTTACTCCTCATCAATTCTGCTGTAATTTCTCATTCCTTTCTTTGAATTTCTCTAGCACTGTCTTTCCCTCTGTAAGCACAGGTCTAACTCTACCATACATTTAAGTCCTCTGTGCATTTATTTTTCCTATTAAATTAAAAGCTGCTTGAGCCTTCAGATGGATTTTTGCATCATGGTAATTTGCATATAACAGGCAGCAACTCAATATTTTATGAATATGTATATACACGCATACACACAAATTTTTACTTCCTTTCACAGTCATGTTCCCTATAAGAACAGAAATATATTCTAGCAGTTACTTATAAGGAAATTGGAGGACACTAATGAATTACATATTTCAACTATCTTCTGTAGGGGAGGAAGTAATTCTTAAGGCTGGCAATTACAGTCTCCTCTAAATTTCTGTCTGCTAATTTTATTTAATAAGACTATAACTGAAAGAAATCGAGGCAGCATATACTCAATTGGCGCAAGTCACTGAACATGAATTCAAAAAAAATCTTAGGTGATATCTACAACTGAATTAAGTGCTATACTACTTACAACTTGGAAAAAGTCAAGATAATATAACTAGATAGATGTTAATGTTCCACATCAAATGATGAGTAAACAACTCTGTCTAAATCACAATATATTTATGTCAATTATATTCCCCAGTGATTCCTCATGGCCACGAGTCTTCTTCCAGGTTTGTAAGAGTTTACTAAACTAGATGGTTGGCAAAGTTTTTCTACAAAGAGCCAGATAGTAAGTACTTTGGGCTTTGTGGACTACACAATCTCTATTGCAACTACTCAACTCTGCCATTGTAGTGGGAAAGTGGCAATAAGTAAACATTTGGGCATGGCTAAATTCCAATAAAACTTTATTTACAAAACCAAGTGGCAGGGTGAACTTGGCCCAAGGGCAGTAGTTTAACTTTCAAACAGAATTGATGCAGTGAAAATTTAAATGCAGGAGTATTTAAAGCTAGAGGTATCGTATTTTGCTATGCATAATGCACACTTTTCTGCCCAAGGGAAAAATAAGGAAATAAGGATGCACATTATACATGGGTAGTACGAATTCTGTATCTATATAAATGTTTTTAATTCTTTTACTTATGCTTAGCATTAGAAGTGTAACTCTAGAAAGCAGTAACAATATCCATATGTAAAATAATATCCTGGAATATGATAATCAGTTTTATATACAAATGAAAAATTGAATTAAAAAATTAAAATGAAAGACTTTTTTTCCTGAAAGTTTGGGCCAAAATGTGGGTGTGACAAAATATGGTATTTAAAGCGGGAATGTACTGTCAGAAATCCAAGAACTTAATCTCTAATTCTAATAAGAACCAGAGAAGTAGAAGAAAAAACTACTACCTTTTAATTAAGTTGTTGACACTGTAGTGAACTTAGCCAACTAGAGGGCTAAAGAGTATAAAGAACCAAGAGGTTCAAAACTTTTGACATTGGTATTTCTATTAATACAAGGTGTACACAAAACAGTACAGGGGCATCTTAAAAACAGTAACATATGTATTAAAGAGTGGTTATTTATAAAACAAGTTCTGCAAATGCTGGTATAAGAGACACTGAGTCTTTATACACAGGAAATATCAAGCGAAATTGGAAAATTAACTGAAAGAAATTCAACAATATTTAGCAACTTGTGAAACAGGCGAGGCAACAAGAATTAGAGGCCCAGTTAAGGGAAGGTGAGAAAAGTAAGCAGTGTACATGTGCAACTAAAAAGAACTGAGGTGAAAATGAATTCAACTAAGGCTCAATGTAAGTCTACTCCAATCCTTTCTTCCTTCAGTGTAACTTCACTGACCACACCCTAAACTTGCCACAATGGCACGAAATATGGCCATAGACCATTGGACAAGTTTCCTGACCTCAGACATGCCATATGTCATTCCTATCTCACTTCTAATGTTTCATAAACAACAGGCTCTGGACTTGGTCTTCTTTGTGGTTTCTTTACCTTTAACTCCTTCTAGATAAAGATGCAATTGCCGAATAAATACCCTTCCATACAAATTTCACTTCATGCATCAGGATCCTAAGCTATGGAATTTGACACTGCAACTATGCTTTCATTATAATAAAAATAAAAAAGTTACAAGTTTTTTTCAGAACAAAGTATGAAGGGATAACTAAGGTCACTCTCTTTGTTTCCAGGACTTTGGGAGATGGAGAAGGGTCCTGCCCACATCTCCCCAGCACTTAATATATTAAACAGAATCCACATGTTCCTTCAAACATATATCCTCCATCATCTATTTGCAACTTGTTTTTTTTTTCTCATTTCACAAGACTTCCAGGAAAACCAACATTCTCCCCAAGTGCTTTCTTCTACTAGCAGAGTGCGTCCACAAAAAATAATTTATTCACACAACAGGGTTAGAGTACAATCCTGAATTTATAGGATGCTCTTGTTCTCAGCACAACATGCAGAGCTGCCCTCATCCTTTATTTTTCTGCTTATTAAAAATGGTACTGTTATATTTGGTCAGTCTTAGTTTGCTTTTCATATTAGAACAATATATTCTCCCTTACCTCAAATGACCAGAAAGTTGCATTTGTTTAGGTTTAATCAGCTTAGATGTTGATTAGGAGTGAACAAAGCACTAGCTTAGGAGTCAGGAGACACAGGTTCCTAGTACTGGTTCTATTATTATGCCATTTTGGAGATTTATAGGCCTCAGTTTCCTCATATATTAAACAACGAAGGTAGATCTGGTCTCTGAGTTCACGTCTAACAGTTGTGATTTACAACTATCAGTATGATGCCAGCAAAAGGTGAGGGGCAAAGTTAATAATACATGTAGTGAACACACTTTGGACATTTTTACAATATTGAGAACTTTATGACACTAAGATGTGAGATGTGAGATTTCACTTTAAAATTCTATTTTAAGACATAAGCTTGAGTAATACCAGATCTTTGGATATGCAGTTAACTATAAGTTAAAGCAGTGTTTCTAAATCATAACTTTTCACTATCAGCCCTCTAAGGAACCTTTTTATACATCCCTCCCCCATTGCACTCCCTCAAAAATCCCCATGAAATTTCCATATGTATGTATATCTGTGCTTTACACATAAAATTTTTTTTTTCACACACACCCAACAACCAAGTTGGGGGCAATATCAGCCACTGAGAATGCAAAATTAGAACATCAACTTTCTGTGGTCCTTAGATTTTTGGTTCCAACAAAAACTAGGTATAAAAAAAGGCCCAAGCTTATTTCCTTGCCAACCATTTCCATCTGCTGGAGGTGAAGATCAGAGGTGAAAAAGCAGCTGAGAGAATGATAAAAATTACAGTTATCACAGAAATGGAGGCAACGATGGGGAGTGGTGTCTCTTCAAAGGAGTGAAAAAAAGATGAGGTGAAGTTAGAAAAAGTCGTACTCTATATCAACTGGTTGCTGCTTTCAGATGCTGGTGGACTGTCAGAAGAGGAGGTTTGTGTTCATATATGTGAAAAGGTCATGGTGGGTGTGCTCGGGTGGGATCCTTGGACACCAGGAACAAAGGGGATAGTTGCAGAACATCTATGGATAAATGGATGAGAATATTTTCAGAACTCACTTTCTCCAACTCTTGCTACCCACCCCTCTGCCTGCCTCCTCCAGTATCTCAATCCTGCTCACCCAAGTTCACTGATCAAAGGGGCGCTGTTGGATCTTCTCGGGATGTTGTCATCTGTGATGATCAAGGTTGGCATAATTTCTACATCTAGTTCCATTTTCTCCTGTGCCATATCCATGTTGAGGAAGAAGCTGCTGCTTACTTCTATGATGTCAAGGTTTTCTGTTTCCCGTTCACACAGGGAGAAAGGGGAAGAAATAGAAGGGACAAGGAAGCTATTAGACGAGAGAGAAGCTCATTTTTGCAGCCCTATGAGCCCTTACACCAGCAGGAACTAAGAGGGGCAGGACTGGCTCCGAAACCGACTCCCTCCCCTCTCCCCCAAGCTCGGGGCCACTAACGCTGGGATCTTCCATCTCCAAGCCTATAACGAAAATGAGGAATTTCTCTTAATTACAGCCACAAATCCTTCTCTTTTATTTCTCTCAGCCAAAGAAAAACCAAGTATGCCTTTCGGGCTAAAGCAAAGACTACAGCCAGTTATGCTAGTGCATCTGATGGGCGTCGTCCCTTTGCGCATGCGCTCGGTATCTGGCCCCGGCGTTTGCTTACTACGCAAGCAATGAGCGTGGTAGGTGGTGCCTTTGGCAGTCTACCAAGGGGCGCAGGAGTACTCAGGGAGCCACCACTTTTTTGGGAGCTACCACTTTTTTTTTTTCTTTTTGTGAAGCTCGGTCCTCTCTTCTTTCTTTCTAGTGCGGTTTCGTCATGGTCGTTCCTTTACTTCTCTGCTTACTCTGGAATGGTTTCGTTAACAACTTTCTCAGTTTTGGTTAACCCATTAACTCCTTATGACTGAAGCCCACAAGGCTGTTAATGCCCATGACGAAATTTTTCATCCTGTGAACAGCAGACACACTGCATCTTTGTAATTAAAAAAAAAAATGAAGCCTGGCAGGAAAAAAAGCAACACCACTCCTAAGTGCTTAGAGGCCACATGCTCCCAAAGGATCCTGGTAAGGCGCTAACCCAAATGAATCAATTGTACAGACAAATCATTGTTTTCCATGTAGTTTCATTATTTTTTTTACTATATTCATACAGTACTTATTTTTACACTAAATAAAATCTAACTCTTTAAAACTATTCATCCAGAAAAAGATTTGAGTTAAAGTAAGGAGGCTTATTTTCTTAAATATCTGAGAATTTAGTGTTCATCCAAATCAGTGTTTCCATTTAATGATGCTGTCATGGCTCAAAACATTTTAAGAACTGCTTGTTTAGAATTTTGAGTACTGAAATCTTAACTCCATACTAACAATTTTATAAAACCACAAATTTTAGGAATCATTTAGAAAACTGGCAGAGAAGACAAGGGCAACTGGTGACATAGGAGTTATTAATTGAAATAGTCATAACATGATACAGCACTTTACAGTTTAAAAAATGATTTCACACACTTGTTCCAGTTGGTTCAATCATTAACACTGCTCAACTAATCAGTGGTGAACTTAAAATAATGGGATTATCTTGAAACAGTTCAAGACAGGTTATGACATGAAAAATCATTCATTCTTTATTCATTCTGAGAATAGAATAAGAAAAGGTTAATTATATTAGGCAGAACTATACTACCTAAATCCCAGACAGGAGGACAATTTGGAGTCATTGTTCCTGATATGAGACAGGTTAATGATTACTACCATTTTCTGAGCACTTACTCCCAAGCACTTTAAATATGTGATTGCATTTCATGCTTACTATAAACTCTGAGGTAGGTACCTTCACAATACCCATTTTTCAAAGGAGGAAACCAAAGCCAAGAGGGGTTACTCAAATTACAACTACTAAGTGGCAAGGCTTAGATTCCTTTGCCCTTCTATTTAAATGAAAAGATGGGCAAGGTGCCTCTGGATGTTTCTCTGGTCATTCTATACTCATAAGCATTTGATAACTACTTACTAAATTATTTCATGAATAAATGCAGGTATAAATAATCTTGTTCTTTACAGCTATTTTGTAAAGTAAGTAGATAATTTCAATTTTACAGTTAATAAAATTCCAGAGAGAATAATGTCACATAACCAAGTAGCAGTGGAATCTCAGCTAGTACCAAGATTTCCTAAGAACCAACGTTAAAGTTTCCAGAACACAGAAAGTTTATGAAAGGTGACAATTAAATGTGAGTAAATTCAGGGTGCATGTAGGAGGCAGTGGTTAAATACAGAAGAGAGGGTCAGAAACTGTCTAAATAGCAGGAAAATATGAATTACACCAGAGAACAAGATCTTACCTCCACTCTACTGCTCGTTATACTTTTAAAAGAGCTTGTTAACATTCTTGGCAGGTAATAAGGTTTAATGGCTATATTTTGAATGAATAAACAAAAATCTCACCATGCCTAAGTATTATAGATATCTAATTTTAGAAAATCTAAGTATCAGAACACAAAGAGAATAGGTATAATAAAACAAGGAAAGAACAGCTAAGAGACTTCCTATAAAAAGGGTAGTAATATGAAATAACTAAATACATGAGTTGGCAGTAAGTTTACACCTATTACCAAAGAGGAGGAATTCTCTTTAACTTAAATGCAGCTTGTAAGAACCCAAAACTTGTAAAGATATAGACAGGACTCATAATACATACACAGGTTGGAATGTCAAAAGGAACAAGTCCTATAAAAACAAAGAATTCTATATGCTATAGTCGCAAGCACATAATTTAAATAAATTATTTTTACTATTTCCTACTTCTACCCACATATTATTATACCAGCATGGCTGTGTCTCATGATCAGTTCTTGCTTTTCCATGGTAACATGCCATGATCTCTGATCAAGGTTTATTTACATATACCTTGCCACTTATGCTGTTCTTCTCTTTATGCCCCTGTCTCCTGCCATCTGGCCCAGACCTCTTGTAAAAGTTGTTCCACAAATACGTTATAATTAGCTCTTTATTTTACCAGTTATCATGGTAACTTTTAAGCAACATGTTAACTCACAAGAGCAAGTAGACCCCAAGCCCAAATCTCCCAAAAGTTTACATGAATAGTAAAAGAAACTAGGTAGGCAAGAGTAATATCAATAAAATCTGGAAATGACGGCCAAAGTAGCATCCATCTTCTTATATATCTTTTTCTAATTGATTTTTATTGATTTTGAGAGAAACATTGATTTGTTGTTCCACTTATTTATGCATTCATTAGTTGACTCTTGCATGTGACCTGACTAGGGTTTGAACCTGCAAACTTGGGATAGTGGGATGATGCTCTAACCAACTGAGCTATCCAGCCAGGAATATGAATCCTTGAGTTCCTCCTAACTGTTAAGCTCCTGAAAATTAGGGATTCTACTAAATTGTTTGACTCCTCAGAGTTGGAGACTGTGCATGCAGTCAAAAAATGATTGTTTAGTTGTTATGGTGAACAGTAGAATATACCATAATTTTTTTTATTGGATTGGGTGGGGGAGTTGCTGAGACCTTGAGATAAAGAGATACATAAATCGGTTAAAGGCATAGTTTACATTTCTCATCCAGCTGGCAGGAAAATATAGGCAATTTAAAGGGAACCTTGCAAAAGTGCTTTTAAAAACTCTCATATTTAAAAACATAAACAATGAGGAATAAAATGGTGATTGGGCTTGGAAAGTTTAATATGAAACAAGTGAATTAAGGGACATGCAAATAGTTTTACTAAATTTTGAAACCAACTTCATAGTTACTAAATTCCCTGTACCTTCTAGACATGTATGATTAACATAATACAATGACCATCTTTCTCTCAGGGTTGTTCAAGTGGTGAGGATTAAATAATTTAATATTTCTAAGGCTCTAACATAGTTCCTAGCACACAGTAACTGCTATGTAGATCTTTGTTAAATAAAATAAATAATCCCAGGTCTCACACATGCAGGATCATGATTGTTAGGGTCTCCATGAATCCTAGAAAGAAAAATACTTCTGCTACTTGTCCTTCAGTTTTATTAATGCCATTGAAGCTAATGGTACTTGTAAAATGGAGATGGGTGCTCCTCACTATGAACGGTCATTAAATTCTTTGTTTGTACACCATTGTCTTTGTTTTTTCACTTCCGTTAGTCTAGTGCACCCCATAAATCATCTGAAAAAGATATCGGCCCCTCCTGACCAAGACCATCAAAATTGAAGGGTTTAAAAAACAATAAAAAATAAAAAAATAAGCAGGGATCACAAGAGTCATAGTACACAAACAGGGAATGACAGTTTCCGTTTCCCTCGAATATTGGCTCAAACTCCTCCTGAAAGATGATACTCTAGCGTCTCTAAGCTATTGATTCCATTCAAAATCAGGCGCCAGTGTCCCCGGACCAATGCCATCAAGGAAAGTGCCGGGCCCCCAGGCAATGCTCCTCTTTGGAGGAGGTTTGCTGGACAAGGCTCCCACGCATGCTCCTTGCCTGCCGGTCCATTGGCATGGCCGCCTGGCGCGTGCGCAGGACCCTTTGGGTTCCTAAACACGGAAAATCCGGTCCCGCAGAGGTTGCCCCTTCTGAAGCGTGGGAGGAGTAAGAGGCGGCAGGTTTAGATTTTGGTTTTGACCCCAAGGGGTTCCCTCGGGCCATTAGAAACCAAGAGAGGAACTGAAGACACCGCGTCAGGCGGTGGCTGAGGGGGCCGAACACCCCCGCCCCCTTGTCCTCCAGGCGGGAGGGGGCAGAGAGGGGAGAAGCACCTATCACAGGGCTGAGGATCCTCTGGGACCGGGTTCCGGAGCATGGCGGGCTGGACCCGGTCCCTAACCACGGGGAGCTGGAGCCGCAGAGGCTGCTCAGCTGGGCCGTACCCGTCTGTGAGCTCCTCGGTGATATCGCTGCCCAGGCAGCTGCGATGTCTGTAGCCCGGCCCAGCTTGAGGTCATTGGTCAGAAGATTAGCATGAGTTCTGCCTCTGACTAGTTTCCTCCCCCTCTTCTCTTTCCTCTCCCGCATACATCGTCCTTCTTTTCCTACCCCCTGCTCCTCTTTGACCTCCCCACGCTGCCCTCCTTCTTTCCCCCTATCTTTCGAGTCTCCCTTTTGTCCTCTTCCTTTTACACTATTTTCCATCTATCCTGTTATTTTCCATCCTCCTTTCATCCCTTTCTTTCTTCCATCCTC
The DNA here is from genome assembly GCA_004024845.1 of Tonatia bakeri. Lineage (NCBI taxonomy): Eukaryota > Metazoa > Chordata > Mammalia > Chiroptera > Phyllostomidae > Tonatia > Tonatia bakeri. Next base: position 20,915 of record PVIA01006708.1, read on the forward strand.
CTCCTTTATTCTGTCACCCTCCATTACAATCTCCAGTCTTCCCTCCCTCACTCTCATCCGTCCTCATTATCATCCTTCCCTCCTGCTCCTCTCCCGCTTTCTCCACCCCAACCTCCACCCCTTAGCCCCCGCCCCCAGCTGCCAGGCCCCAGCAGCTCAGTCCTGCGGTGAGAATGTTGGGAGTCCATAGCTAAGCACCAGGAGCTGAGCACTGTCTGCTGTGCCTGCCTGCAAGTATCCAGACATGGCTCAGGAGAAAATGGAGCTGGACTCTGAGCCTGACACATCTGATGGGGGCAGCCTGAGGAGATCCAAGAGCGCTCCCCTGATCCACGGGCCTAGGTGAGCTGTGTTGGGGAGGATGGACTGCAGGGTTTGGGGGTTCTTCGAGCCCTTGCAAGCAGTCTTCCTTCCCTAAGGTGAGAGTTGGAGCTCATTTGAGCTCTCCAAACTGAAAGGGTGATGACTTGTTTGCTTAATAGCGACTGGGGTCCCATAATGGAGTGAAAGTTTGACCCCCAAACTCTGGACAGTGTGGGGACAACGTGACCATCTCTACCTAAAGCTCTGTTAGCTCACTCAAAAAGGAACTACAAGAAGTTGGCTCTTCTAACAGGTTGCCTTCCCTGCCTAACTTACACCAGTGAATGTCAGACTGAAGCCCCTGGAATTAGACTTGCAATTTGACACCTGTCTCTAGGAGCTGGTATTTCTAAGCCTAGTCTAGGAATCCTGATATTAACAGTTGTTTACTTTTATAAATCACAGTTTGTCTAATAACTTGACATTAAATGGCATGTTCATGTCATGTTAAGTGATTTGGGTTTGTTGTAACGTTTTCAGATCCTAAAACTGCCTGAAATGCATTCTAGTGAATAAAAAAGAAGGGTAGCATGTACCTTACATTAGTGAAAACACAGGTTTTAGAAAACAATTGAGAGGATCCCCTCCCCTGGAATTTCAGTGGTAGGGTTTTGTGCTCATGTGAAAAAGTCATCAGAGGATCTATTTTAAGGTAGAATGTTGTGATAGTGAAGGTTAGGTTGGCAGACCTCCTGAACCTATTACATTTCACTTTTATAAGTAGACAGTTCATTTTAGGTAGAGAGCCAATTTGCAAGGCCCCATAAAAATGGAATTAGTCCAAAAAAGGGGATGGGAGTAGTTAGCCAAAAATATTAATCAAGCACAGGAAAGGCAAACATTTATGTTTATCAAACTGATTGTAATATCCTCATTTTGGGAAAAAATTGTTTTTTTTAATTAAATTTTGAGATTCTGCCCTAAATCTTTCCTCAGTTCTACATTTATTTTTAATACTATAGGAATAAACTGGACTTTTTTATTATTATCTTAAAATTTGGTAGGCAAGCAATTGCTAGGGACTAGGGCAATCCTGTTGACCTGAAGTTAGTCTGCTGTAGAAATAACATACTGTTTTTTGAATCATGATTCAAGCAATTACTTGAAAAGTAGAATGATGACAGAAGAAGGGGGAGGAGACCCGGCCTAGTCTCAATTTTCTCCCTGATTGGCTATGATTATTAATGAGTCACTTAGCCTTTCCGAGTCTCTGTTTTCTTCACTTAAAATGTAGGAGAGCTGGATTAGGTGATACCTATATCCTCAATCCTGAAAATCCTTCTTCACCTCTTAACATGGGTGTGGCACTCTGCTGGGCACTGCAGGATATTGTACAAAGATGGACAAAACACCTCCACCCAGGGGTTTGAGACACATGCAAAGTTTTCATTAATAAAAGTTAAAGTTGGCATCTCAGTAGACATCAAATTCCCCATTGTGCTCTTTGCGTTCAAAGGAGGGAAGGATTTTGTTGTATTTGTGGAATGAAGAGGCTTCATATAGGGCATGGTGTTTGAGGTGGGTGTTGGAGGAAATGAAGGTGGTGGTGGGGGGGAGGGCATTTGAGTCAGAAGGGGCACCACGAGTAAAACTCCAGGTATGTTTATTTAGTTGTACACTGGGGTTCAAAGGTAGAACACATGTTTAGGTCAATAGTGGGAGATGCTGATCGGGCTCATTATAGAACAGGGCTCTCCAGTCCTTGTCATGTCATGGCACACACAGAAAGTAGTACTGATCGGAGGTCCTCTGGGTAAGCAAATGAGGCTGCTAGTTTGAATCTGGCAGTAACTGGCTTGGGGGGTGGTGAGTTCTGAGCAGAAGCAGCTGGAGGCAACCAGTCTGGAGCTCCACCCCATATTTCTCCTACCTGCCCCCCAACCACTGAGGAGATCAGTATCTCTACTAACCTGTAACCCCTAGCACAGCAGTCAGAAAGCTCTGAAGAGGACGGTGAGGAGCTTATTCATTGTACCAAATGAGGAGCCATTGAAAATTTCATTAAGTAGTGAATTGGCATTAATACAGTTGAAGGATATCTTAGATGAGAATCCATTAATAATTTTTACTTTTATTTTTAGCGACCTTTCACAGGTTTTTCAGCCTTACCCATTTAGAACTCGGAGGAATAGTACAACAATTATGAGCCGTAACAGTCTGGTGAGTATAGAAGTAAATATCCTTAGTGGTTTTGATTGGAGGAAACACTTTCAAATATAGTTCCTTCTTAAAATTATGTGCTATGCACAATTTATTTACAAAAGAAAACAATATTTTATCTATCTTGTCTGCTGCTTAATGCTTTGGCCATTTTCAGCTTTTGATGCAAAATAGGAGACCTGATTAAAAATATTTCTTAGCTGTAGGACTTTGTATTTTTAAACATTGTTCTTTTTTTGTGTGTTACTACTTGCATCATGGTTGTTAGGTAAGTCAGGATTAACTTCTAACTATAGCTGAGAGCAATGGTCTTTATTTGTCCTAGGGTGCAAAAATCACCTAAGTGGTTGCAAGGTGTTTATTTCTGTTGGTCAGTGCTGTTTAGCCAAAGAAAGACTCCTTTAAAATGCTTGTATTTGTATTCTTAGTAGAGTTGCTGATCTATATAAGCAGAGCTATTGGCGATCACCTTATTAGTTTGTTGTGTGGGAGAAATTATGGCAAAGTTTTTATATAGCAGCACTTCACAGGTGGAGCCCACTTATCCTGTAGCTGCAGTGCTCTGGAAGACATCTAAGATGTAAGCAAACAGACCTCTGAATGACTGAACTAGATTTCCATAGTCTATGCACAAAGGTTCATCCGTTTATTTATAGGAGAGACTCTCTGACCTCTGAATCATCTAAAATTTATGCACAATTATAATAAGTTTCCAGCCCAGTAGTGTGTGAGAAGCAGCAAACGAGAAGAGGTACATTGTATTTGCCTTAAAGGCATACTGATAACTGCGAGCAAAGGAAGAGAGGTGAAAACTAAAAAGCAGACAGAGGTTTTCTTAAAAAAAAAAATGTCTGTGGCTGAGTGTAAGGGCTAAGAACCCATTAATGGATGTTGAGGTGTCAGTAGCATAGAACTGTCAAATAATTGATATTCTTAAGGATACCTGGGTCTTCCACCTTTTCTTAAATTATAGTAGTACTTACCCTTTTCTGATATTTTATTTATTTTTAAAGGCATTTTAAATGCTACAAAGTACCTTCATACGTTTAATCTCATAGCAACCCCAATGAAGTAAGCAGGGTAGAAGATGTTTTTTTTTTTTTCCCAATTGAAAGAGGCAGCAGCCAAGACTCAGCCGATATAAGTGACTTGCTCAGAATCAGACAATTAGTAAGTGGCAGAGCTGGGATTAGAATAGAGATCCTCCAGTGCCATTCCATTTGGTATAATCTGTTTCACAAGGGGGAAAACATCACACTTTTAAGAAAGATTTTCTGCTGAAGTGGCTAAAAATACTTAAAGGGGAAAATGTCAGCTTTCTGGAAGTTTGATTCACTTTACCTCCTTCACTGAGGATACTAGAAAATATAAGTACTTTTTTTTGCTGTGTATATGAAAAATGTTTCTGCATCAATAGCATAGCAAAGGGAAAATGAACTTGCCTCTCTACACTTCACTTTACTCTTTTCTAAGATGTGAAGATTCTTATCAACTCCGTGTAGGCTCCCTTCTCACTGCTTCCTGACAAATACCTACCCTAGGCTTTGGCTGCACTAAAATACTTAGTATGCTGAAGGAGTTTTGTTGATTCACTGCTTTTTGTTGATCCTTACGCTACCCTTCACCCCATCCCCTTCTCCTTTCTAGCTATCTCATGTGAGATTCATTCCACATCTCTCTTTGGGTACTTCTATCATAATTTTAGTTAGACCATATACAGTATATCACAGTGTACTCTATAAATCTTAATACACTTAGCTATGTGCCGTATTAACATGCAAAAAGTAAAGTGTGAATGAATTCAAAAGAAGTGGACTGATGTAGGAAACATGAAGAAGTAGGAGCTTCATGATTTGACAACTGGTTAGATATAAAGGCAGGGAGGAGGACTCAAAATGACTGCAATTTTATATCTTGGTGACCAAGGGAAAAGTGCTGCCTTTATTATGAGTCAAGAAAATGAAAGGAATTGGTCGTTTGAAGGGAGAGAAGATAAATTCTTTCTGGGCATGTTGGGTTCAAGGTGCCACTGGCCCCATGCTCTTTTCCAAAGAAATATTCTAAATCTTTAAAATAAAACCTCTGTAAGCTTCACCACCATTCACTTTCAGCAGACAGCCCTTCTTCCTTCACAGAGAAGGCAGACACCTACCTTGTACACATGTCAGCTTTCTTCTCCTGAGAATGAATGTCTTTACCTTCAACCTTCACATGGAGTGTTTTCTCTGAAGGGTTTATACATTTTGTGAGTCTATATCACTTTGCCTGGTCTGTCATCTTCTCTCTATCTTGTGTCATCAGTCTCTTTTTCTCACGGCCTATTTTCTTCCACTTTCTTCTCTTGATTCACACCTCGAATATCTGGAGAGTAAACCACTTTCTTTTTTCACAGGTCTCTCCTTCCTTTTTTTGGTTCACCTAAGGAATCTTTTTCAAAGCTTAATCTATACTCCACTGTCTCTTAACTCCTTGTCTCCTAATTTCTTGTTAACTATTCAGCCAGTTTGTAATCTCAGCATTCCTACCACAACTCTTAAAAACCTGTTCTTGCAAAAGTCACCAACACCCACTTGATTGCCCAAGTCAGGGGCCTCTTTTCTTATCCCACTTGAGCTCTTTGCTTGACTTAACACCATTAACCAGCACCTCCTTGAAGTTCCTGGCTTTTTTCTCAGCCTATACCTTACTCTGTTTCTGGTACCAGACATGGCTTTGCTCCTCTCTTCCTTTTTCAGGTCTACTTTCCAGTTCTGTCTAAAATCGACAAGTTGTACATCACATAGATACAGCATCTAAATTTCTGACTTTCTCCACAATTGGGTTTGGCAGTCATCACTTTGGTTTTCCTGATTATTTCCCTGCCTTTGGGGTTTCTTTTGTTCTCTGATGGACAGACACATCCGTGCTCTTCTTCATATTATCCTGTTAGAGTCTTTCTTGCCTTATTTACTTGCCTAGTAGCTTAGTGTTTTTCAAATGACCTTATTAAGAGTTCAACAGTAAATATGCACCACTTTCATAATGGAAAAAAAGTACTTTTTAAAATGATTTTACTGGTAAAGTTTTTTTTTTTTTTTCCCAAAGCCCAGGAGAGGAAAAAGTGAAAGAGTGGGTAATGAAGAGATATCTTTTGAGGTAAAATCATATTTCAGTGGGTAACTTTTAAAAATTTTACCTGAATTAGCTTTTGCCTAAATAACTTAGAGCAGTTTATCACCATTTTGTACTAGTCAATCACTACATTAGCATTCAAAAAAGTTTTAATAGGATAGGGCTTCTTGTAACAGGATAATTGTCTTGTTTGGTTTTATAGTATTATAAATTCATTTACATTTCATTAGGAGATACATCATAGTTGTTTATGTTATCGCTATTAGGATCCTGTAAAATATGAATTGTATCTTACATTTTGTAATCAGATTGTGATTATTTTGATGGAACACAATTTGGCCCCCAAATCAATTCAGCTTTGTGTTATTAAAAAATGGTGAGGTAGGGGAAAACAGTTATTTTAAAAATATACCTTGCCTTCCACATTGATTTTCTTAATTAGTAAGGTTTGTAGTGATAGCATTAGTGATAAAATTTTAGAATTCATTTAGATCATTGTAAATAAAATCTCCTTACTACAGTTTCAAAGTGCTTTTGATAAACATTCATATAGACACAGTGTTATACTGGGCTTCTTAGTCTGTCTTTCTCCATTGGAGAATTGGTAATAAAAATGAGTAAAATCAGTTTTTTTATTTTCCTTCTCTTATAGTTATTTACTTTAGGTTAGTGAGGTAATGGATATTTGCAAGGCTTGGAGTCTTTTGTGTGTGTGTGTTTTTTTTTACATAAATGTACACAACTCTGCATTTATTTGGGAATAGTGTTAAATTTGGTGCCTGTCAAATGACAGATCGTGCTTTGAGGGTGGATACCTGGTGTACTTTCTAAAGATTGAATGGAATGCCTTTAGTGCATTAATGTTCAGTAACTTAAAGAACTAGTTTTCTAAGAAGAATATGAAACATTATCTTGGAAGAGGTTTTACACTGGCATTGACAGCAGATTTCTTTGTGATTCAAAAATTAGCAAATGTTTACTTTTTCTTTCCAGTTGCTGTCATCCTCACCTAATCGGATTTGTAGTAGCAGACTGCATCAAATCAGAAGGGTAAATTTTACTTTCTAGCACAGATCTATAATTTTCTGAATTTTACTTTTTTAGAAAATATTTATTTATTTATTTATTTATTTATTTATTTATTTATTTATTTATTTATTTTAGAGAGAGGGGAAGGGAGAGAGAAAAAGAGGAAGAGAAACATCGACATGTGAGAGATACATCTATCAGTTGCCTCTCTCATGCCCCGCAACCAGAGACCTGGCCCACAACCCAGGCATGTGCCCTGACCAGGAACTGAACCAGTGACCTTTTGCTTTGCAGCACAATACCCAGCCAAATGAGCCATACCAGCCAGGGCTGAATTTTACATTTTGACTTTATTTTCATTTTGAAGATTTAGATATCAAAACTGCCACAGGCTGCAACTGTTTAGTTGTAGACAGATTAAAATTCTTCTACGTGTTCAGATAAAATACAGATGTGGCATGGGTGATGGTCTTAAAATGTTATTTCTGTTGTACTGTAAATTATGTCAGGTAAGGTAGAAAAGTCTTCTTTTCCTTTCTTTCAAATAAAGCATTGTGTGGATAAATACTATGTTTTCAGCCCATGTTTATCTTTGCAGGAAGAAGGCATGAGTGTGATCAACAGAGAAACTGCCCGTGAAAGGTTAGTGCTTCACAGGAATAGGGCACAGCCTAGTGTATGCTTATGTCTGAGCACTGACAGCCTTTCATTTTTGTTTGTTTTAGGGAAGTGCAAACAGCAATGCAGATAAGCCAATCATGGGATGAACGCTTGAGCCTGGTAAAGTTTTTATGTTTGCTTGCTTTTTAATTTTTATTTTATAGAATCCTTTGTATTGTTCATTGACTTTATTAATTTTCCATACATTTCTGTCCCTTCTGTTTGCAAATTTGGATTCATTTTTGATCTCTGCTTTTCCACTGAAATAGCATATTGCAACTTTTTAGCATACATTTTTACCCTAAAAAGTGCAGGCACAGGTATGTAGTAAGGAAGAGCTGTGATGTGCTGAACTGTGAATTATGAGGAAATAACACTTTATGTTCACAGAGTGATAGTGATTTTGACAAGCCAGAAAAATTATATTCTCCTAAAAGGATTGACTTCACTCCAGTTTCTCCAGCACCATCACCCACCAGAGGATTTGGAAAGGTAGGCTCACTGACAGTATATTAACTCTCTTTCACACACTGAGCTGTTTACTGTCTATAACACACACACACAAATTGCCTCACTTTTAAAGAGTCCAATGACTGGAAGAAAGATTGAGAAAGTCTATGGTAGTAATTTGGAATATATATATACATATATATATATATATATATATATATTCTCATTTATATATATATAGAGAGAGATACTTAGACAACTAAACAATTCTAAGGATATTGTTTCTGTCATTTTGAGAAGAATCTCTTGAAAACTGGAACATTAGAGCTAACTATTTTTATATTAAATATGTTTTTTCTAGCAATGTTTTTCACCATCCTTACAAATGTTTGTGAGCAGCAGTGGGCTACCACCAAGTCCCATTCCTAGTCCAAGACACTTTTCCAGGTAGGTGAATCTGCTTTTTAAATGTGGGTGAAATGCTACTTTTTAAAATTGTCTGTCCGATGACATTTCCCCCCCAACATTTTATTATGGAAAATTTCCAAGTGAAAGCAAAATCAAAATAATTGCAAAGTGAACAGCCATATACCTATTACCTGTATTCTACTATTAACATTTTACCAGATTCATTTTTTTTGAGATTTAGTACTAGTTTATATTCAGTGGACACTCATGTATGCACAGGATAATGTCTTTTATAAGGAAAGATTTTGTTTAAGATTGTAGATTAGTTAAATTCAAATAACTTTTTAATAAGGTTTCTATTTTTTAAAAGATTTTATGTATTTTTTTTTAGAGAGGGAGAAAGAGAGGGAGAGAAAAATCAATGTGTGGTTGCCTCTCATGCACCCCCTACCAGGGACCTGGCCCAAACCCAGGCGTGTGCCCTGACTAGGAATTGAACCAGCGGCCCTTTGGTTTGCAGCCTGTACTTAATCCACTGAGCTACACCAGCCAGGGTGGTTTCTATTTTTAAAAGAAACTATTGTGGATATTCTGTGTTTCAGAATGATTTTAAAAGATAGTTTAAAACACCAGATTGCCATATGCCAGGTTAGATCATGTACTGGCATTTGAGTTACTCAACCTACAACACAGGCATTTTCTATTTCTCCCTCTATGAATGTCAATTTTATTGATTTAGTTGGTGGGCTGTAATGTTTATCTTGCATCTTAGAAGTACTTACACTTCATTCAGTTTATTTATTCTTTGAAGCAGGAGTCAGAGTCCAGTCAAGTGTATTAGGCCCAGTGCTCTTGGTCCTCTTAAGAGAAAAGGTAAGTGTCACATTTCTCATATGAAACCTAGTTGAACTTAAATTACATATTAGAACTTTTGTCTGAAATTAGTTTCAAGGCTGGGTTCCTTTTTTCTACAGAAATATGCAATAGGTGGCTGGGGTGGGGGAAGGTGGTGGCGGGAAAATGCAGACAACCATACTTGAACAACAGTAAAAATAAAAATATGCAATACTCTTCCCTGTGTATACTTTACTAATTTTAACTTTTGTAAATTAGTTATTTTGATACTGTCTATAGTTTTATGCTTCATAACAGAATCTTATTCATATATTCATATTATCAATATATATTCCAAAATTTTTGCCTCTCAGTGATCTGAATATAAAAGATACAAATTGATACATTGCAGAAATATATGCTTATGTCACAGCAAATAGGTCTATAAACAAGCTGTATTCTCAGATATAATCTATCACCAAGTTATACCTTGGCAACGGCAAAGAGAGAATTATTGCCTCATATTGAGACCTTTAGGATTTTTGCTGTAATTGGGGTGCTCTCTTCATTACTTTATTTTGAACCACTGAGCACTAAACTAAAATGATCTCACTCAGTGTTAGTTTTAGATGCTTATGGGCCCCTGATGGAGTCTATTAAAAAAAGGCAAAGAAATTTAACACAGTTTTAGTCATTATTCAGAGGGATATGACCACATGATTGCAAGGGTTGGATGTTATTTTAAACAAGGGTTTTAGCAGTACTTTAATAAAACAATTTAGTAAGTGGTTTCTTTGTGCAGATTACCTTCAAGGCCAATAAACAAATCAATTCTCCTCATGGTAAGTAAATGATACTTACCAGCTTGGTGAAAATTTTCCAGTTAGAGCATCACACGCAGATTCAAAAAGTGCTATATTTCAGACATCTTAAAATTAAAGGGGGTAATGTTCTGAAAAATAGAGCCTGATACAGTGACAATATTTGTGTTAGTGAATAACATTTATTTTATAAATGAATAGTCTTTTTCCTTAATTCTTTAAGGAATTATTGACAATACTGACAATTCTCAGGAGTTATTATGTGAAAATAACATGTAGAAATTAAAGCTATTTTTGTCATTGTTATTAATGTTAAATTTGTTGTGGGAAATTGATGGAGGTAGTATGGTTGTTTAGTTTTAAAGCTATTCTGAAATAAACCAGCAGATGGAGGAATTCTTTGCTAAAAAGGGCTGAAGTGTTTTGCTAAAGAGGTGTTGAAAGCCAGGGGGCAGCTTTTAAAACTGCATGTTAAAGTATGGAAAAAGCACCCTGATCTGGTAACTCAGTTGGTTAGAGCATCCTCCCCTTACGCCAAGGTCACATACAAGAATCAAACAATGGATTCATAAATAAGTGGAACAACAAATTGATGTTTCTCTCTCTCTTTCTCTCCTTTCCTTCTCTTTCTCTAAAACCAATAAATAAATATAAATAAGGTATGGAAAAAGCAAATAAAAATACAACCTTTCTTCCATTTTAGTAATAGAATAGCTCCAGAGGAAGGATAATATGAATTAATTGATAAATATAAAAATTGAATGTTGTAGTTGTTTTTGCTTGCTTTTTCCATTAGAAGAATCTTGCACAGGTTTAAGTTTATAGTTACTAATTTTCTACTGGAGCATAGATAGACTCGTGATTTAAATTTTTCATACTATTCCATTTTAAAGCTCAGATAAAAAGCTTAAAAACTAAATTTATGTGCATGTTTTATTTTATTTATTTATTTATTTTTAGAGACAGGAAGGGAGGGAGAAAGAAAGGGAAAGAAACATCAGTGTGTGGTTGTGTCTCACGCACCCCTTACTGGGGACCTGGCCCGCAACCCAGGCATGTGCCCTGACTGGGAATTGAACCAGGCACCCCTTGCTTTGCAGGCCGGCACTCAATCCACTGAGCCATACATACCAGCTAGGGCTATATGCGTGTTTTAAATCATAGCATTTGGAAAGGAGCTTCTTCTGCATAACTTAGGGTCATTAGTGTTTGAACTCCTAGTGGAAAAATTTTAAGCACTACTCCTTTGATGCAAAGTTTTTCTGTTACCAGTTGTGAGAAAATCTGTAGGACTGAGGTAGCCAGTACAATACCATTTTTGTGAATTAATAATTGCTTTCAGATACAAGTGTGCTTTTGAACTTACACAGTCATGCATGCCTTAACAATGGAGGTATGTTCTGAGAAATGCAGCATCAGGCAATTTCATCATTGTATGAACAACTTAGAGAGCACTTACACGAACCTAGGTGGTGTCGCCTATTATACACCTAGGCCATATGGTGCAGCCTATTGTTCCTAGTGTACAATCCTGTACTGCATGTTACTCTGAAAAACAGCATGAGATCAAGTCAAGCACAAGGGGAAATTATGCAATCAAGACACATGGTAAACACAAGATGTATAAGGCTGCCACTGTATAACACAACATACTGTTTTATGGCAAACATTTTTTGTAAGTACAAAGAAGACACTCTAAAGTAACGATAAACATTATTGTCTACAAATACATAAAACAGTAACATGATAATTTTCAAGTTTTATGTACTGTACATAATTGTGTGTGCTGTACTTTTGTACAACTGACAGTATAGTAGTTTTGTTTATACCAGCATGGGGGAAAAAGTGCAGGGATTAAGAAGTACAAATTGGTAGGTAGGACAGGAGGCTGTTAAGAACAGTATAGGAAATGGAGAAGCCTAAGAACTTATATGCAGGACCCATGGACATGAGGTAAAGCCGGGCTAGCCAGAGAGCATGGGCATACTGGGTGGAGGGGAGCAAAGGGGGGAAAATTAGAACAACTGTAATAGCATAATCAATAAAGTATATTTAAGAAAAGAATATGACTGTATCTGTAGCATGATACATTTAATAAATGAGAAGGTGTTTTTTTTAGGGCTTCTGACTCTTTGGTTAAAGTTATGAGGAAGTATATTTCTTGTATGTTAAACACATAGAAAAATATCTGTCAAGTAACAGCTTCAAGAAGTATGCTGAGCTTTGTTTAAATAATGATCATCCTATTTTAGCACTGAGTCTGTATAATTGTTTTACAGTGGCATTATTTCTTTTTGTTTTAGGTGAAATGGAGACCGAAAGCCAGCCCAAGAGGCTCTTTCAAGGCACTACTAATATGCTGTCTCCGGAGACTGCACAATTGTCTGATCTCAGTTCATGGTAAAAAAAATGAAATAAAATCAAAAGGATATTAGGGTATAATCTAGTTCAAAAGAGACACATCAAAAGTATATTGGGATAATTTAAAATGTATTCAGCTTTTTATCCATCCTCCATAGAGGGGAAATTTCCTAGAGGTGTAGATAATGTGGAAAAGCAGATTATTGGAAAGTCATGAGTACTTTTTTGGAAATGTGTATCTTTTTGGCACCTTCCCCTTCATTCCTAACTCCTGTTGTTAAGTCATCCTCTTTCAGTAGGTGTTAATGGTGTGGAGAAGTGTCAGCACCTGGATGGTGTGAGCGTTTCCAGGTTGCTCTGGGCAATGATCCACTGATTATAGCTGTTCTGCCTGCATTTTGTGTTATATCCTTTTGTCTTAGCAGAGAATACCAGTATTCTCTTCAGCATGGCGTTTTCTAAATAGCATTATCTGTTGTTATAAAATATTTTTCAAGGTTTGGGGTATTTCATCCCAATGCTAACTAAGGTTTCATTTTTACAGTAACACATCCTGATACCTATGGCCCATTCACATATTTTTTTTAGCCTTACTCATCCTAGTTTAGATGTCTAACTTAAGGTCCTTTAATGTTTTTGTGCTAAAGTTAACTTATTTTCCTGTACCTGAAGTTGAGCACTTGGATACTGATGGACTTATTGGAAGGGAAGGGAAGGGAAGGAGTAGTAGCAGTAGCCAGGTAATAATTTGAAATTTTTAAGTACATTCTAGTCAACACACAATACACAGTCTTCTTCTAGACATGATTGTGTATTGCCTTTCAGAACTTTCTGTTCCACAAGGATTATGGCTGAGAATCTTTTATAAAGAGCCCACAAGGAAATTCAGTGTAAAAGGATGGTGTTCTTTAAAGATTTGTGTAAGCTACTTATAAGGTATAAGGATCAAGAATTCCTTTTTTCCAAATCACTTACCCAATGTTTTATAGACAATAACCTGTACTTCTAGTTGACCAAGAAGTCCGATTATTCTTATTTATTAGACTCATTGATCAGTACTGTTCTAACCTTGGAATAGATACCTTTTAGATTGTTCTGGCTATTTTCAGCCCCACAATTTTTCTTCTCTCTCATCTCTGTCTGCCCTTGGTAGCTTAGTGTGCTAATTTTGGTACAGAGTGCCTTTCCAGGTGTGTAGGTGATCACAAAGAGAAAACCTCTAAAGTTTCTCAAGATGACTAGTGGATGAAACTCTGTACGTAGTGGAATCTGCATATCACTTTTATGGTAAAGTGTGTTTTAATATAGGCACATGAAATTATAAATAGATTTGCTTACCCAGTTACTAACCAAGTAACCAAATTAGGTAAAAGATATGAAAGCTTTTTACCAAGCTAAAAAACATTAGGTAGGGTGAGGGGATTTATTAAAAAAATTGTCATAGGCTTGTTGTGCAGGATGCCATCAAACAGGTTCATGCAAATTAATAAGAAAGGAAAAACAAGATATGGTATTTACCAAGCCCTCTCCCCTTATCCAGCCATTTATTCCTCCAGACAGCACAACCTAAGCTGTAGACAGTGGTGACTGTTATGAGGTTTCTATTTCTCTTGCTACTGTTCCCATTCTCCAAAGACCTGTAACTGGCTATGAGAGCCCTGGGAACACGGACATTGGTGATGAAGGGCACTTTTGATCCATAAACACAAAAAGTGTTCTCTCACACTGGATAGATTTGCGTCATTCATGGCCCCTCATAGAGCACTAACAAGCCAACATATGGCTCAAATAATATGTTAAAAACAAATGTATTACTCAAAATTCAGAAAACTAAGTATCAAAAATATTTAGGTAATTAAAATTTTAAGTGATGTTTTAGTGAGTTTGTAGCATCTGGAGTCCCAAGGATATTAAGTGCAAAACTTAAGTTTGCACTAAGATTTTTGGGACACCTTGTATACTAATAATGTAGACATTGATGTCTACAACTAAGAGATTTCAAATATGAGCTATTCCCGATATATAAAAATGGGATCCTGCCCTTGTAAAAACTTTTTTCTCTCTTTTCAATGCATTTTCATTGATCAGACATCCATATTCTTAGAAATGGGGACAAAGACAGGAAGTAGCTGTGTCCTGGTTTTTATTGCCAAAGATAGCAATCTACTTAATCACAAAACTAAGGAAGCAATCTGTATGCCTTTTAGAGAGTAGAAAAAGTATCAGATCATTAGTAAATGATCGTTTAAATTGTTATAGTTCATCCCCTGTCCTACTCTGCAAAGGAAAGATGGGTTTTAACACTTTAAATTAAAATTTATATACTAGATAATAGCCTTTAAAATCTGACATCTTTGAAGTATAAATTAAGTGTGAAGTTTGAGTGCAGACCCATTTGGAATCGCTGTCCAGTATGCCAACTGCTGCCCAAAGAAATAGTAAGCCTGTTCTTAATATTATATTTGCTTACTAACTGAAAATTCTGAAACCTCTGCCAATGATGTCTGGGGAACAGTGTCATCACAAGGCAAGAATTATGTCACTCTCCATTTAGTCTTCATGAACATCAAGAGTGATCACAACTTGGAAGTACACCTTTGCATGGTTCTTTGATTCTTTTGCGTGGGCATTTCATGCTATGCTCATCATTCTTTTGGGAATAAGATTATCTTATTAGAGGCTCTGGGAATTTTCAGGGCCTCTAGCCATGTAGTGAAGATTAAGTGGTAGTCTGTTTTGCCTACAGAAAAGGAAAAAGTCTCCTGTTAATTTTTTTGCCCATTGCATCAATGTTAACATGACTGCTAATTTAGCCTTTATAGTTTTATGTTAACATTTAAATTAGATGAATCTTGGTGATTTTAACATTATTTGTAATATTATATGTGTCATGGCAAGAAAATTTCATAGTGAATATGTGACATGCAAAGAATAAGATTTAATCATATTTATTTAATAATAGAAATGTATACATACACTTTGAAGATATTTATGTGAGCAGTTTAGACATCTGTGCAGATGCTTTTAAACTCTTATCCCCAAGGTGACTGTGGAAATGATCATATTTAAATGTGTGATCTTAAAACGTAAAAATTATACGGGAAGATAATGTTGGTCCTTCTTAAGGTAGAATAGTAGAGACCAGTTTAATAGTGGACACTGTGAAAATCACTTTTGTTTAGTGATCTATGGATTAAAATATGTAAGTCTTGCTTTATGCAGACCTACTAACAGTGAGTAATTTGTGACTTGTGGTCTGTGCTTCCAGACCATGGGTAGTAGTGCCAGATTAATTAGAACAGAAAGTAGATTTTAGTTTAGTGAAAATATCTGGTTAAAGGTTTACTAAGTTTGGAATATGAATTGCACTGATGACTAAATGTAAGTATGCTATTTCTCTGTTAATGAACAAAATTTTATATATGTTTATATTTAATAATAGAGAAGAAATTCTTGAAAAGATATGAAATGAAATGTTCAGATTTATTTTTTTCTTGGTAACTTCCCCATTAGCTTGTTTTTCTTAAAGTAATCAGCGGTGTTAAATGACAGATTTCTCTGCATGAGTCACGTTCTGTGTGTTTTTAAGTTAAATTTATTGGGGTGACGTTGGTTAATAAAATTATATGGGTTTCAAGTGTACAGTTCTATAATACATCATCTGTATACTGCATAGTGTGTTCACCACCCTCATGCTCTGTGTTTTTGAATGAATAGAAGATTCACCTAAGCAAGCAGGTCTTGTTACAAATGGAATATTTTAACCCAGGGCTCACCGTAAATTTGGTGGTTGGAATAATAAAATATTTATTTATATTCAGATTATCTGCTTTGGTGGCCAAATTTTAATCCAAACCCATTTCTTCCTGCCAGCTAGCATAGAGCATGTCCTTCGGCTGCTCAGCCAATATGTGCTTTAGGAAAGTAAATTCATTTTAATATTAGTCTAGGCCAAATGCTTCAGGAGGAAAAAACATCACATATATTTTGATTTTCCAGTGTCTCAGATTATCTGTGCAACTTTCTTTCAGTAGTTTGAATAATTCATATTTTAGACCCATTTTGCCTTTTGGTTCAAAAAAATATGCGAGCCAGCTAAATTATCCAAACTTCTTTCTTAAAAGTGGTTTATTAATGATGCACTTGAAAGCAATGAGCATAGAGTAGGAGTACTGTGGAACATACTGTTTCTATTTTTATTTTCACTTTTCTGAAGCCTCTTTGTATTCTGTCTCCACCTAAAAACAATTCAGTGGCAATAGAAAGAAATGACATTTTGAAGAAAAATAGAAGAGTAGAGGAAGCAGGTGGTGAGGAGTTGTATTTCATTGAGGGTGGTATAGGGCCCATAAACTTCCAAATGTACCACAGGTTGCATAACTCTGGAAATCTGCTAACTTAGAAATTCATAAAAATGATAATATTAAAGACTCACAATACTTAGCCTTAGAGTACATTAGATTAGGATGGGCATTTGCAAAGGAGCTAGTGAGCAGATTTAAACTTAGAATCTATGTTTCCTGATTCATAATTGCTTCTCCAATTTTACGTTTTATTTCTTTTTCAAAAATAAAAGGCATGTCTGTGTAAATCCTAAAACTGCCTGACCACCTCTCCAGCTTTGTTTCTTGTCATATTCTTACTGTCTGTACTACAGCCACACTAGCCTGCTTTTGGCTTCTAGAACTACCCTTGCTTCCTCCCAAAACTTATTTAGTTCATGCCTACTCATCTTTCAGGTGGCAGCTCAAATACCGCTTTTAGGGAGCCTTGTTCCTCCCTGTTCCTCCAAATCAGATAAGGTCACCCATGTTATATACTCTCAGAGCCCCTTGTATCTTTCCTTTATTGCTTTGATCACAGATTATAATTATATGTTTATTAGCATAATTATTTCAATGTCTGTTCTGCACTCCTGTAAATTTGATAAGGGCAGGGACCATGTTCATCTTATATACCATTGTTTTTCTAATATCTAGCATACTTCCTGTACTTGGCAGGAAATCAATAGTATTAGAATAAATGAATGAGTGAATTTGGGGCAAATATAGAGCATAGAGCTAATATGTGGGATTGATGGGAATCGAAGTCAGAAAGGCATCCTGATGCCAAACTGTGAAGGCTCTTGGTTGTGAATGGTGAAGTATAAAGGCAGATTTATGGGGCAAACCAGATTGGTTGTTGGGAGCCATGAGGGCTTGGGCTGAATGGGTAAGGTATTCCTGTGCTGGGCTATAGAGGCTCTTGATGCCCGGGCCAGGAGTTTTAGTGGAAGGGTAGGAGCAGAAGCCCATTGTTAGGACTAAAGAGATGAGTGGACTGTGGGGGTATTGGGTCTGTGGATATAAAAAGCATTCCTTTTAGAAGCTTAACTGGGTAGTCATAGAAGGAATCAAAGAAAAGAGTTTTTAGAGGTGGTAGGGAGACCTTTGGGTTTTGAAAGCAAGAGGAAAGGAAGTGGTGTAAGAAATTCATGAAATGAGAAGAATATAAAAGGCAAATAAGGAAATTATAAAAACATGTTAGAGTCGAAAGACTCTTGGGAGTGAGGAAGTGGTAAAATCTAGGGCAATTGAAAGACTTTGTTCTGGAATAGAAGGACCATGAAGTGAAGGACTTGATAGACTACTTCGTAGAAGTCAGGGTAGCTACCTCAATGAGTAACCATTCCTTTTACTGTATAAGGCTGATGGGAAAGTAAGAAGGTAAATAGAAGGATAGAAATGTCTTGAGCTGAAGGTAAGGGAACTACCTCAAAAAAACCATGATCTGTCAAGAAGAATGTTTATTATATGTTGGACATTCTGGTACCTCTGGGAGAGCACTAAAATGATACAGAACCCTGAGTGTTTTACTTTCCATTGCTGTGACTTTGTGCTTTTGCAGGTATCAGAATCTAGTACATAATGTAGTTCATTGCTATGGCTTTTATACTTTTTATTATTTACAAACACTCTACTGACTTGTGAATTCTTGAAACTGTCGTTGCATGTTATGTTTACTTTTACTCTAATAGATGCATCCTGCTTATAATTCTTTTCGCTTTGTCCTCAGTTCAGATATTTTGGATGACAGTAGTAATGGCAGTAGCAACTGTGGCTTACCCTCAGACTCACTGGCTAAAGGCAGCACAACTGCAGAGTCTCCAGTAGCGTGCTTCAATTCATGCCCTCTGCCCATCTTGGTGGATGATCTCTCACCCAAGTGATTTATCTTTTTCTGATTCAGTGTTTTAACTGCTGTTTCCTTCATACAGCATTCAGTGAGGAATGCAGAGAACTTTGATCCATAATGAGGATTAAAGTATCACCATTCTTTTTTTTTTCGATTTTCTTTTTGGCATCTCTCTTCTCTAAAGTTCAGTTGTACAAATACAGTGACCTTACTTGTGTCTCTTTTTGCTGATCACATTTTGGATCTAGTGACTAAACCTCAAATACTCATTTTTAATTGCATAGAATATGTATATATAAATACAAATATATACATATTTCTCAGTGCTTCAGAGAGCCCCCATTTTAGATCTATATGTTTAAGGAAAGCCCTGATAGGTATTTTCGAGAATGGTTCCTTTTCGCAGCAGTAGTATGGCAGCTAGAGTTGATCAGAAATTCTCTTGCTTGAGAGATTTTTTTTGTCCTCTGTTGACTACATAGTTTCAAATCTCTTTATTTCACAATAGATGAATTGGTTTTGATTATATTATTTTTTTATTTTTCTGCATCAGCTTAAACTACATTATTTTGTTTCCCTTTCCTGTTTCAGCTGCTTACTTGCCATTTTTCACAGAGCAGAAAAAGCACGTAGTTGCTTTTGTTACTACCCATATCGCTTCTTTGCTGTTGGAATGTATGACATGAGGATTGATTTTAGTGCGGAGAATATAAATACACTTACAGGACGCCTGGACTAGTCGCCACAGGTTCTTATGACTTAGCTACCATAGTTGATATTTTCCTCCCCAAATCTGTTACCCTGAGGAATATATAAAATATTGTTAATGTTTCTAGGTGGTGTTGTCAAGGAGAAGAAATTCCTGCTTTGACCAGATGTGTGGAGCATCTACAAATGAATGAATAATGTTATTTACACACAAACCACTGTCTAGAAAAGCATATGTGAAGTTTGACAGCTTGTTTTGCATGGTATTAGGAGGCCTGAGGTGCCTTGAGATGCAGTGCTGTGCTATAAACATGTATATCATAAGGTAGAGTAGAAAAAGGGTCCTTATGTGACTGGTTGCCACATACTGTCTCGATTGCTGCTTTTTTTTTCTGATTATTGTTTTGTCATTGGATTCATTGGTTTTCTCATGTGGTGGGTGATGCTCCTGACTGTGTTTTGGTCATCGTGTTGCCACCGGAATCAGAGTTCAGTTCTTGTGCATGCTGTCTTATAGCAAGGGCAGCTTAATGTCTATGAGGAAGCTTTCAGGAGCTGAAAAAGAAACCAATGTTATTGTGAGTTCAGCTTTTAAGAAGGTATTTGAGCTGTGAACATTCTACATGATAATAAGTATGATGTACCAGAAGTTAATATTTAAAGGGAAAATCCTGAACAAAGCTATTTAAAAAATGAGTGTAGTCTTTTGTTGTGTTATTTATTATTTAAAGCTGTGTAAAAATGTCTGTCATGATAGATTTCTCTTAATGTTCAGATATCGTGGGTGGAATGTCTGTATTTAATATGTAAATTTTCCTGCTAGGATCATAGTATTCCAGTTTTGAATGTATGTGAGAAATGAAGACTACTGCACTTGTGTCTTTTGAAGACAAAGATCCTTTACTCTTAAAGGAAGATGTTGCATTATGTCAGTACTCACAAACTAGTAATACTGTATGGCTTGAAGGAAAACGTATTCTCTTTGAATTGTAAGAAAGCATCACTTACCTAGCCGTAAGTAGTTCTGTAATAACATCAGGTGTATTTTTTATTTTAAATTGTAATGACCACCGTAGTGCCCGTTAAAGTCTTAATTTTTCATATTGCCTTTACCTGTGCAAAGGCCATAATCCTTCAAACCTAGCATAAATGGGTATGTTATGAAGATTGTTCCTTAGTATGCCAGTTTACTACACTTGACCTTAGCTAAAAAGCCGAGAAGTGATCCTAGTATGCCATTTTAAAGGAACATTACTTCGATGGTATTTAGGGTATTTATTCTGTTTGTGAAAGAACCATGTTAAGCTGTTTCTACTTATATCAAACAGAGAGATGGTTTTATCTTATAGGATACTTATCCACCTTCATTCTATTGTCTTTCTGCCTTAAAGGGACACTTTTGGCCATTTTTGGCTATAATTTAGAACTCTTGAGAAATAACCTTTGGAAAGTGATATTTATTTTTGAAATTCAGTGGTAGGGTAGAATTAGGGCAGGAAAATGAAATCGTTCCAGTGATATGAGAACTGGCAAGCAAGATGGTTCACTTTACTGTTTAAACCAAGGTTTGTACTTATTGTTTAAATGGACTAGAAAGTTAAGTTTGTGCAGGGATTATTTTGAGATAAATGAAAGAGTTGCTAATCTTCAGGTGAACTTGATTGACAGTACCCCTTTATTTTTATATAAAATTTAATATTTAAAAGCGATCATTGGTATAAATTAAAATTCTCTCTATTCTATATTATATCATATTTCAGACTGATATTTGAAAATAAGTACTTGAGATGATATGCTAAGAAAATCCTATAGATGATGCTCTTTGCTTAACTGATTTATATAATCACTGTATTTCAAGATAACTACTTTTGGAATAATAGGAAGTTTTGTGAAATGCTGACTTTGTGTATATCTTACAATACAAATTTAATAAAGTGTGTATACACGCTTAAAATTCTGTGAAATTTTCAATGTGTATTTCTTTTGTTCTTTTTAATAATGATTTTCTGCCTCTGTTGGCCAGTATTGCATTCTCTGTGTCTAACTGCAGTCAAGTTTTGAATAAAAAGTTATCAGGGACACAAAGGAACTAATAGCTATATTGAAGTTTGGGCTATTTCCCAAAACAAAGAGAAACCTCTCCCCATAATCTGTCAAATCTTCAAGAGCATTTTGTAGAATTTTACAATTTAGAAGATTCTTGCCAAGACCACATGTATTTACTTGTTTTTAATTTATTGTATCTTGTTTTTTATATATTCATATAACTAAATTGTTTTTAGAACTAGATGGAGGGGTAGATAGGCAAAAACTACAATTCTTTTATATATGACTTAGATTACAAAAACTCAAATTTCTTTTCAGAAGTGTATGAGGGGATAAATGGTGATGGAAGGGGACTTGGCTTGGGGTGGTGAACAGAGTACAGTGTACAGGTGATATATTGTAGAATTGTGCACCTGAAACCTGCATAATTTTGTTAACCAGTGCCACCCCAATAAATTCAGTAAAAAGGAAATAAACATAAAAATATATATGAACTATTTTATTTCATACTTACAGAAAAATTGTTTATAAAGCCCAAAGAACTCCCACATTTCCTTCACCCAGGTTTTCCAATTGTGGACATTTAACCACATTTGCTTCATCATTCTCTGTCTCTCATATGTATGTGTATATTTTTGTTTATGTGTGTATATACATATATATACACACACCCATTCTTCTGAACCATCTAAGCTGCAGACATGATATACCCCATTATCTTTAAATGTGTCAGTGAAATTTTTCTCAAGACTTGGGCATTCTACTTAACCACATTACAATTATTAAAATTAGGAAATTAACTTTGATGCCATTTAATCAACAGACCCCATTCAAGTTTTGCCTATGGTCCCAATAATGGTCTTTTAGTAAAAGGAAAAAAAATCTTTTATCTGGTCCAGGTTTCAAGCCATTATTATGTGTTACACTTAATCGTCATGTGTCTGTAGTTTGTGCTTTTTCTCAGTCTGGAAGTCCCCTAGTCTTACTTTGTCTTTTATGACCTTCATATTTCTGAAAAGTGCTGTCCAGTTATTGTGAAAAATGTCTTTTAATTTAGCTTTGGGTGTTTCCTAGTTATTAATTTCAGGTTTTCATTTTGGGCAGAAATACCACATAAGTGATGCTGTGTTTTCAGTGTATCATTGCAGGAAGCACATGGAGTCACTGTCCAATTGCTGGTTATGGTAACCTAGATTCTTTGGTTAAGTTGGTGTCTATCATGTTATTCCACTGAACAGTTAGTGTTTTCCTTTTGAAATTAAGAAAATATTTTGAGTGGAGGTACTTTGAAGTATATAAATATTCTGTTTCTTCATCAAACTTTCACTCAGTATTATTAGTATTCACTGATCTTTCTTCCCTCATGGTATTATGGCTACCTAATGGTGATTCTAATTCTATGATTTTTATTACATTTATTAATTGGCATTCTACTATAAAAAATTCCTTTCTCTACCATTAACATCAGTGTGGACTCATGGACTCCTTCCTGTTTTAGTCAATGGGTTTTAATCCATTACCATGATTATTTTGATATTCACCTTTCAGATTTGGACTGTAAGAGCCCCTCCAAACCAGCTCCTATGTTCTGTTGAGAAATCCCTATAATCTTTTGAGCAGAGTTTTACTTTCTGGCGTAAGATGTCCCAGATTTATACATTCCTTGCCCCAACCTTAGGATCAGCCATTTCTTTAAGGAGCCCTGATTCCTTTTAATGAAGAATGATATTTCAAAATCAAGGTATAGGCTAGGCACTAGGTATAGTCATTGCTTCTAGGCATCATGGTTTAAAGGCCTTCTAAGCACAGACGTACAAACTCTACATGTTTATATCTGTTCATCTACTTAACAATCGTGAATTCAGACTCGTACCTCCTATTCCAGTTCAACAGCACAGGGTTCATTCCAGCATCTACCCTATCCAGATTTATAATTCCATTCTTGGATAATGGAAAACCTGGTTCCCTTTATCCTCCAAATAATTGCTCATTTCTCCTGCATGTAACCAATTTCCAGCTCTGCCACACTGGCAGCCTCGTCAGCCCACCCATCTTTTTGGCTTCGACCCTCATGCCCCTCCAGCCCCACCAGCCCTGGCTACCTCTATGGATGGAAAGAAAAGACGATCTAAATACTAAACTTTTAGGTATCTCTGGCTTATAATACCTCCGAGCTCTTTCTTTGTGTTCAACTATTCACAGCTTAGGGGTTGCTTTTCCTTTTTTTTTTTTTGGACAACTTTTTTTTACATTCAGTATTACTTTGTATTAGTTTCAGATGTACAACACAGTGGTCAGGCAACCATATACTTCACAAAGCACCCACCCCCAATATTTCCAGTATCCAGCTGGCAGTACTATCCATAGGTATTACAATATTATCAACTGCATTCCCTATGCTGTACTTTACAAGGGATTTCTTATATTTTTCAGTTTAACAAATATTTATTGAGCCCTGTGCTGGGAACTGAGTACAGATTAAGTTCATGCCTTCAAGATCAGCCTAGTGGAAGAAACTGAAGTACACCGACCATTAGAAACACAGATTTGAGTGTGCTGGATGAGCACAAAGGGAGAACACCCAACATGGACTGTGTTGTACTTCTGGAATGCTTCCCAGAAGAGGTAGAAGAAGCTGAATCTTGAAGAACAAACATGGTGGAGGCGGGATTCAGGCAGAGTAAATAGGCAACAGGCAAGAACAGACCAAGGTTCTATCACAGAAATACAGTAATTTGACAATTATGAGAAGTGAGGCTGTGTTAACTAATGTTACCTCAAATTAAAACAAAAATTAGTCTAGAGAAACAGGCTACATCTAGTCTTTTAGGATTTGAGAGTGTTAGCTTATGTAGGTGGAAGTCTCTATGCCTATGTGTATAGGCATGAGCAGGGAATTGTATGGAGAAGAGGGTTAAGGACAAAATCTGGACAAGCATCAACATTTAAAAGGAGGTTGAAGGAAATATGGGAAGGCAAGTAAGTTGAAAAACAAACAAATCAGCTGTCTGTATCAATGAAGCTAAGGAGGGAGTTGTCTCCAGGGTCAGAAGATGAGGACTGAAAACTTCCTATTGGATCTGCTAATTAGGAGGTCCCCCAGAGGCTTTCACATGTATACTTTTGGTGAAATGTAAGGAGTAAAAGTCAGATTGCAGAGGCTAAAGTAAATGAGCGGTTACTATCTCTTTAGTCTAACCAATCTGGTGATTACACTGAAGTCTGAGGTGAAAGCCCAAGCTAGTAAAGTAGTTATTTGTCTGAATCTGTACTTCAAGCATTTATCTTCCCCCGGGACCTATGGGGTGGGGGTAGGAGGAGGAGAACTGTAGCTGTTCAAGAATTCTAGGAGGATTTGGTATCCAAAGCTATGGTCAGAATGTAATCCTCAGAGAAAAGCTTCTAGTTTGGGTCACTGACACCTGACTACTTTGGACAAAAGGTATCTATACCCAAAATTTTTAACTTCTTCCTTCCTTTCCCAGCCCTTGTTCATTACATACAAAATTGTTCCCATTTTCTCCTCCATATCCTCAGCAGCTAGCACTGTATTTGAAACATAATAGTTGCATCACAATTTAAAATAGCCAAGTGCTACCCATCAGTAAATGAGTGGATCAAAAAACTATGGTACACTTACACAATGGAACACTATGCAGCACAGAGAAAGAAGGAGCTCCTGCCCTTTGCAACAGCATGGATGGAACTGGGAAGCATTATGCTAAGTGAAATAAGCCAGGTGGTGAGGGACAAATACCATATGATCTCACCTTTAACTGGAACCTAATCGACAAAACAAACAAGCAAGTAAAATATAACAAGAAACATTGAAATTAGGAACAAACTGACAGTATCCAGAGGGGAGGTGGGAGGGAATAATGGGGGCAGTGAAGGGGGAAAGGGTTTTCATGAACAACTATAAAGGACACATGGACAAAACCAAGGGGGGTGGAATCAGGGGAGGGAGGGAGGGATGGCTGGGGTGGAGAAGGAGTAGTGGGGGGTAAATGCAGATAACTGTACTTGAACAACAATAAAATAATTAAAAAATAAAAGTATTCATACAAAAATAGTTGCTCAATAAAGTTTTGTTGAATAACTTCACTCTCTAACCAATAGAGGGAGCTGAAGGAATATCACAAGGGAGTATTCTAGGAGCTGGAAGAAAGCCACAAGCACTCTACCTCCTAAGAGGAAGCATCAAGCTTCTTGTCTTCCATACATGAGGAAACTTGCACAAGGAGTCTTTCTACCTCTAGGTAATATTTTTAATATATACCTAATGTGTACCTTCTGTTTGTGGTATGTGATACCAATTTTCCATTTATGAGAGTGACAGGAAATTTTCTGTTAGAACAAATTTAGCAAATAACCTTTTAAAAAATATATATATATTAAAAATAAGTATAACAAAGAAAAAGTGAGTTTATTTAAAGGAACATCTTAAGTAAACAATAATATGAATGACAGATACTTAGATATGGCCAAAGTCTTCAAAGTAAAATATAGATCAGAACTCAGATCCGGAAAAGTATTGGGTCACAGTGGTGTGAGGAACTGTCTGTTGAATCTGTTGAATGCTTTTTTGGGGTGCATCTTTGGATTCTGTCTTTTTTCTTCTGTTAAGTATGATAAGAAATCTGGTAATTATTTAGCTTCTGAGAAGACACATCCCCACCTTGAAGGTCAAGGGGAGAACCTGTCAGGGATGCAGGGCAAAAGGATCTTAAAGAACACTTGAGCTGCAGTTTGTGAGGTCCTGGTTTGTTTGGAACTGATGGTTTTCCTGGGGACTTTTAGTGTCAAAACAAGGAAAGTCCCAGGCAAACTGGGACCAATCTGCTGCCCTTAAAGTTTTCTTGCCTCTTCAGGTGTAGTTTTTCTTCAGTTTGTGTTTTATTACCTATCTTTTTTTTTTTTTTTAATCTAGAGAAGTGGTTAGAGCTCCAAAGCTAAGGTCAGAATGTAGCCCTCAGAGAAAGAAGCTACTGAGGCCTCCCTATTTTGGACGAAAGGAATTTTTAGTCTAACCAATCTGGTGACTACACTGAGGTGTGAGGTGAAAGCCCAAGCTAGTAAAGTAGTTCTTTGTCTGAATCTGTCCTTCAAGCATTTATCTCCCCCCAGGACCTATGGGGTGGGGGTAGGAGGATGAGAATGGTGGCTGTTGTATGTGGTAGTTCAAGAATTCTAGGATTTATTATCCTGACTGTGTATATTTCCTCCTTAAAGACAAAACTAACATCTCATAGCAGTGTTTAAAATTATTTTCTCTTTTATTAAGTGTTTTTCTTCATTATTTTTCTTCATTTTATGTTATGTAGAAAAAAGCTCTTAAAGTTCAAACCTTATAGAAGTATGCAAAGCTATTAAACTCTCTGTATAGCCTTCATATTTATAATAGATATATATGCCTAGTTTAACACTTTTTATTAAATTGTAACATACACACATAAAAATGTACAGCTTATGGAATTATCACAAATTGGATGTTTTAGGAATGGTCTGGGATGTTGTATGTGACCTGGGTGAGGGTTACATGGGTTTATTCTGTTTCTGATCATTAATAGTGGGTAAGTGGCTGGAAGTGGGCACTAAGGAGTGCTTCAGGAGTTCTGGGATGTTCTATGTTCATCTGGGTGATAGTTTATGGGTTTGTTTTTAGTGACTGTATAGTATTCCCTTGTATGAATATTTCATAATGTATTTAAGTAATCTTTAACTTGAACTGATGGCCATTTAGGTTCTTTTTTTAAATTCTTTATTTTATTGATTATGCTATTACAGTTGGCCCATTTTCCCCCTTCACTCCCCACCACCCTGCCCATCCCCTCCCACCCACATTCCCCCCTTTAGTTCATGTCCATGTGTCTTAAGTTCTTTAGTGTCTACATGTCCCATACTATTCTTACCTTCCCCCTCTCTATTTTCTACTTACTCTCTATATCTTTTCCCCCTCCCTCCTCCTCCTATTTCCCTGTTGCTAACCCTCCATTTGATGACTTTTTTTATACTGTTCATATTTTTAATCTTCTTTTCCTTAGGTAAGTCCCTTTAACATTTCATATAGTAAGGGCTTGGTGATGATGAACTCTTTTAACTTGGCCTTGTTTGAGAAGCACTTTATCTGCCCTTCCATTCTAAATGAAAGCTTTGCTGGATAGAGCAATCTGGGATGTAGGCCCTTGCTTTTCAAGACTTGGAATACTTCTTTCCAGCCCCTTCTTGCCTGTAAGGTTTCTTTTGAGAAATCAGCTGACAGTCTGATGGGAACTCCTTTGTAGGTTACTGTCTCCTTGTCTCTTGCTGCTTCTAAAATTCTGTCCTTCATTTTTACCTTAGCTAATGTAATTATGATGTGCCTTGGCGTGTTCCTCCTTGGGCCCAACCTCTTTGGGACTCTCTGAGCTTCCTGGACTTCCTGAAAGTCTATTTCCCTTGCCAGATTGGGGAAGTTTTCCTTTAATATGTGTTTAAATAAGTTCTCAATTTGTTGCTCTTCCTCTTCCCCTTCTGGTACCCCTGTAATTCGGATGTTGGCATGTTTAAAGGTGTCCTGGAGGTCCCTAAGCCTCTCCTCAGTTTTTTGAATTTTTGTTTCTTCATTCTTTTCTGTTTGGTTATTCCTTTCTTCCTTCTGGTCCACTCCATTGATCTGAGTCCCAGATTTCTTCCCCTTACTATTATGTCCCTGTTCGTTTTCCTTCATTTCTCTTATCGTAGCCTGCATTTGTTCATCTAATTTATGTCCAAAGTCAACCAATTCTGTGAGCTTCCTGATCAACAGTGCTTTGAACTGTGCATCTGGTAATTCTGCTATCTCTTGGTCACTTAAAAAAATTGGTTCTGGGGCTTTCAAATATGTTTGAGCCATCTTTTTAATTTTCCTTTGGTTTGGTTGCGGCTGTTTCATAAGGGCGGCGGAGCCTTAGGTGTTCACCAGGGTGGGGCACCCCAGTCACTGGGTTGTGACGTGGTATGTGGGGGCGGGGTCTGAGAGGCAACAATGGCGCCTGCTCTGCTCTCTCTAGGACTTCCGTCCCCTCCACGGCCTCCCACAAGCAAATTGGGCCCTTCCTGTGCTGGCTCCCGGGCGGTGGGCTTGTGCACTTTCTTGGACTCTGTGGGCTTCCCTGAGAAGTCTCCTGTGAGGCTGAGCGAGTCTCCCGGCCTCAGTTCCCCGACGGGGCTCTTAAGCTTTGAAACGCAGAGGCTCTGCCCATTTACGCTGCCCGTTTTCGCTTAGTTTGTGCAAACGTGTGGCTGCGGACAGCTAGCTGCCTTGCATCCCTCACTGGGTCTGCTAGTCGGCTCCCGCGCCCAGGGTCCGCCACCGGTCTGTCTGCTGCCGTCTGCGCCCTGCGCGCACGTGCCTGCCAGCCAAGGTTTCTTCCCACCGGGACCCCTCGACCCCTGTCCGCAGGCCTCCGACTCCGCCGCTCCTTACCGGTCTGGATGTACTGGAGCCCGACTTCTGTTCAATTAATTTCTCTCTGTTCTGGTTGATTCTTGTTTCTCAATTTTTGTTGTCTTTAGTCTTGGTTGCGCGAGGAAGCACAATGCAACTGCCTATGCCTCCATCTTGGCCGGAACTCCCATTTAGGTTCTTTATAATGCATTAGTATATATAAATAATAGCATACATTTATCTTTGCTTCTGTAAGTATTTCTGCAGAAGAGTCTTAGAAGTGATAAATGCTGTGTCAGAGTATGTGCATTTTATTCATTAGTATCCTTTAAAAAAGGTTAATACAAGTTCTCCATAAAAAAAAAAAACTTCAAACAGTAAAAAGGGTATGCAAGAAAAAGTCATGGGGGGAGTCCAAGATGGCAGGGGGTAGGTGAAAGCTACACTCACCTCCTCCCAGGACTTAACTGGAATTACAACTAAATTATAGAAAAATTGACCTGAATAGCCAACTGAAGACTATCTGAACAGAAGTCGTATAACCAAGGATTTATAGAAGAAGCCACATTGAGACTGGTGGGAAGGCTGGAGATGCAAAAAGGACTAGCCCTGCTCCCACGGGCAGTAGCTGAGGTTCTGGAGGGATATCTCAGCTGCAAAGATTTCTGATAAGAAGTGTGAGATCTCAAGCCAAAGCTTGGCTCCCCTGGCCAGAACATCAGAGCCTGGAGGAGGTGGCCACATGACATCTGGCTGTGAAAAGCAGTGGGTTTTCTCTCACCAGGGAGAGACAGGAGTCTGCTAGAAACTCAGACACTCTGTTAAAGGGCCAACACACAAAATCTTTTTCACAGCCACTCACCCTGGGCTCCAGTGGAGGGAGGGCAGAGTAGACGAGTTTTGTGAAGAGATACTGGGGTTTGGGGCTCTGGGGAGAGAGCTGAGGGGACAACCTTAAGGACCCCTGTGCTGAGGCACTGCACACACTATCTTTCTCTAGTGGAGCATGACCTTCCATGTGGTATCAGCCGGGGGGGGGGGGAGAAATTACTCTGCTACTGATCTCCTTGACCAGCCACTCTGCAGAGCTTCTACCCTGATAAGAAGTCAGTAGCCTGGGCTCGGGTGTCAGTGACTGAGTTGTAGGTTTTGGGGGAGGGGCGCCATTTCCCCCACTTTCTGGTGAACCTGATTGGTGCTTCCTCCTCAAGGTAGATCTGCTAGCCCATTCACCAAGCTCCTAGTGGCCCCACCCTCCTGACTCTTGGTGGCTCCACCCTGCCCAGGTCTAGGCAGAAATTGGGACACTCTGAGTTGTGTGGTCCTGAAGTGGGGACCATACCTCCAATATTCTCCCAAAACTGACCAGCACCTCAACTCCCACTGGCCCCTCCCTGCTGAGATTGGACTCCTGGTAGAATCTTGGACAGACTGAGTTGTATGGCTCTAGGAGGGGAAATTTTTCCCTCACACACTCGACTGGTGTGGAGTCTTCCCTTCACATGGCCAAATACTCAACTGTTTAGGTCTCATAAACTCTGCTGACATCATCACCCTGACAACTTCCTGAGACCCTACCCTACCACAAAGTGTTCGAGCACCCAATGGTGGGCAGCTAGACTTGGTATACCCTGGTACATTTGCTGAGTGATCTCAGACCCAGCACTGGCACCAAGATTGAACCAGTATAGATCTAGAGAACATTTTCCACCCCTACCTGGTGACTCACTGAGAACCTATTGCATGCCACTTGAGTACCACCAGAGGCTCTTTCAGTGACTGAGCCTACTAGGCAGAGGCAGATGAAGGCAGACCATGGGGCTCTTAGGGGCTTTTGCTTATCTGCCACTGGGTTCAGTGCTAGTAAAAGTGAGCCTTGGTGCAAAGCTTGATCCTTCTCCTACACACCCAGGCCCAGCAGAGGCAGCCACAAACTGGGTCACTTTGTAGCTCCCAATATGTTGCCCGAGGTAAGTCACAGAGTGTATGACATTGACTGTACCAGAGACCCTCCCAAGAAGCCCCAGAACCAGCACATCCAGGTTCCAGCTTCAGACAACAGAGCAGGATCCAATTAGCTTCACAAAGAATAAACCAAAGAGAGGTCTTGGCAGGCACAAGACTGTGCTGAGGGAAATTCTGCTCTGAGTGGTCAGCACCTGCATAGCAGCTCATACATTGTGGTCAAGGTCAATCTTCACGGTCAGCCAGCCTATTAACACCACACATGAATGGGTCAATAGCAATAAAGTTTCAGTTACAATGGGAGGACCCACATAAGCCATACAGGAGGCATCCCTGGAGTATCCAGTTAAAGAGATCAAAGAGACTATGCCACAGGGTCTGATAAGACACCTACTATGTAAGGCTACCCCACACAAAGACTGGGAGTCAGAGCAGATCTATGTAAAACATAGAAAGAAACACAAAGAGGCAGCCCAAATGGGGAGACAATGAAGTACACCCTAATTGGAGGAACAGGAGAAATCTCTAGAAAAAGAGCTCAATGAAATGGAGGCAAGCAATTTACCAGCTATAGAGTTCAAAACAATGGTTATAAGAATGATCAAGGAACATAATGGAAGAATCGATTAAATCAATGGGAACTTAACCAAAGATATAGAAAACATAAAAAAGGACATATAAACCATAAAAAAAGAACCAGTCAGAAATGAAGAATACAATATCTGAAAGGAAGAATATACTGGAAGGAATGAACAGTAGGTTGGATGAAGCAGAGGATTGAATCAGTGATTTAAAAGACAAGTTAGAAGAAAACACCCAATCAGAACAGCAAGTGGGGTGGTGATGGAGAGAATTAAAAAAATGAAGATAGTTTGAGGAACCTTCGAGACAACATGAAACATTAGCAACATCCACATCATAGGGGTGCTAGAAGGAGAAGAGAGGAAACAAGGGATCAAGAACCTATTTGAAGAAATAATGAAGGAAAACCTCCCTAACCTGGTGAAGGAAAAAGATAGACAAGTCCAGGAATCACAGAGTCCCAAAGATGATGAACCCAAATAGGCCCACACCAAGACACGTCATAATTAAAATGGTAAAAGTAAAAGACAAAGAATCTTCAAAGCACAAGAGAAAGACAGTTACCTACAAGGGAGTTACCATTAGGCAGTCAGCAGACTTCTAAGCAGAAACATTTCAGGCCAGAAGGGATTGGCATGAAATATTCCAAGTAATAACAAGCAAGGGCCTACAACTAAGACTACTTTACCCAGTAAGGCTATAATTTAAATTTGAAGGAGAAATAAAGAGCTTCCCAAACAAGAAAAAGCTAAATGAGTTTGTTACCACAAAACCAGTATTACAAGAAATGTTAAAGGATCGCCTTGAAGAAAAAAAGAAGAAAAGAGGGGTAACATAGTTATAAAGAATAAAATGGTAATAAATATGTACCTTTCAGTAACTAAAAGACACAGGGTAGCTGGATGGATAAGAAAACAAGACCCATAGATATGCTATCTACAAGAGACCTATTTCAGGAGAAAATATACACACAAACTAAAAGTAAAGGGATGGAAAAAGATGTTTCATGTAAATGGAAATGAAAAAAAAGCTGAGGTAGCAATGAAAAATTGAAAATGAAAACTGGAAAATTTGAGTAAAAGGGCTTTCACTCATTCCTTCATTTATTGGAATATACTCACGTTTCAAAATCAAAAGTTACAAAAAAGTAGATAGTAAAATGTCTCTTTCATCTTCATTCCTCAATTCTTTCCTCAAAAGCAATTTTGTTTTGTGTTTTCAGTTTTTGTGCATCCCAAAGAAGAAAGTTTTCATATGAAAGCAAGTGCACTTGCATACAATTTTTTTCCAAAATTTTACACAAACTGTAGCATTTTTGCATGCGTTATAATTAGGTAATTTCCTCCTCAGTCCCCCAAAACCTTAGTGACTTTAAACAATAATCATTCATTTCTTTATCCTGATGAGTTTGTGGAAAAGCTGGACGGTTCTACTATTCAAGGCCAGGCTCAGCTGATTTCAGCTGGTTAGTCTGAGTCTACTGGGCATTGGTTGGTCTCTAATGGCCTCAGCTGGGATTATTTGGCTCTATGCCACAGTGCCTTTCATCTGGCAGGTTTTTCTCATTTTGGTGTCGGTTTCAGAAGAACAAAAGCCCAGAACGTCTCTGGGAGCTTAGGTTTGGACCTGGCACACCATAACTTCTGTTATGTTCCGTTGACCAAAGCAAATCACAAGGCTAGCCCAGATTCAAGGGATGTGAGTAGCTGCAAAGTCACATTGCAAGGCGTGTGGGATTCGGGAAGGGAAGAGGTAGGGTCATTTATTCCTTCAAACACAATGCTATAGGAATTGTTCTGTACCTTACCTCTTTTTCCCTAACATTGTATCTTGGAGGTGATTTCATGTTAGGTCTCAAAGAGCTTCTTCAGCTTTTTAACTATTTTATTTTGCTAGTCCCTTGAAGGAAATTTCGATTGCTCCCAGTCTTTTGCTATCATCTAACAATACTGCAATTAATAACATTGATCATATGTCAGATAAATTCCTAGAAGTGGAACTGCTGGTTCAAAGGGTTTGGTGTATTTGTAATTTTGGTAGATGTTTCCAAATTTAACTAAAACATTTCAACTTTTTCCCTGGCCAGTGTGGCTCAGTTGGTTGGAGCAACTGAGCCACAAACCCTGTACACCAAAAGGTTAGGGGTTTGATTCTGGTCAGGGTACATAGTTAAGTTGTGGGTTTGATCCCTGGTCAGGGTCCATGTTTTCTTTAGTTTCCTCTCCCCTCTTCTGTTTCAATTTTTACTGAGTTTCCACAGCAAAATCTTTCTCCTAATTTTTCTCTCTTAATTTTCATCTTATGTTCATTCATTAACTAAAGTAAAACATGAAGCATAACCCATAAGTATAAAACAAAAATAAAATCTGCAAGTTTGAAAGAGCAATTAGATGTTACTATCTAAAGTGCTCGAAAGGATCCCACTTTCTTATCTTTCTATAAGTTATTTTCTCATGCACCAAAGCACAAAAACTGAAAAATAATTTATTGTTAAAATTATTCCAACATTTGTTTGATTTTATTGCTAACTTCTTTCTAAAGTTTCATTTGAAACCTAAAATATTGTCTATCATCTATCTATCTATCTATCTATCTATCTATCTATTCCTCACCTGAGGATATTTTTTCATTGCTTAGAGAGAGAGATAGAGAGATAGAGATGAGAGAGAGAGAGAGAGAGAGAGAGAGAGAGAGAGAGAGAGAGAGAGAGAAACATCTATGTGTGAGAGAAACACCAGTGCATCCCTCATGTGCTTCTACCAAAGAAAGAACCAGCAATCTAGGTATGTGGGCTGACCAGGAATCAAACTCACAACCTTTCAGTTTATGGGATTGCTCCAAGAAAGCCACACTGGCCAGGGGGAAAACCTACAATATTTTAGATTTACTTTTGTGAATTAACTTGGGACCCTCGCTACCATAATTTTGTTTCTTTAAGAAAATACATTTCCTGAGCACCAAAAAAATAAATATATCAATAAATGTTTGAGATGTAACTCATGTGTAAGTCAGAGTACTACATGTTATGAGTGCTTATTGAGCCTTTAAGCAGTTGTACTTTTTTATTCTACAACTAGAAATCCTTCATGTATTTTTTTATTGCACTCAATTTTCAACATGTTGAATAAGGGTTTCTTCAAACATTGATTTTTTTTTTTTTTACCTCAGAACTTGAATGAGTCATTTGATTTTGCAAGCCTAAAAAAATAGGCTTTCCCTTGGACAGTCATTGTAAAAGGAGCCCCTTGGTAGTACCTATTTTCTCTAATACTGTAATTATAGATTGATCCAATAAATGTTATTTTGAAATTTCAATTGAAAGGCACCATAGAAAAATCACGTCTTAGACTAAAGCAGCTCAAGTCTTCTACAAATCTGTTTTATCCTTATTTTTGTGTGTATTTAGAAGTTTTGATAATGTGTATAAACAAGCATGCTGCTTAACAGTTTACTACTGTAAAACAACATTTTTGCAGGATGTTTTTAAAAAGGTTTTGATGAATGTGAATACAAATTGAATTGGGACAACTAAAGGTTTGTGGTTAAAATTTAGGTAGCAGGCTTTAAATTACTCATAAAAGTAATATATGTTCATTGGAGAATATGTGAAAAGTAATGGAAAGTAGAAAAAAAATTAAAGTGAAAATGAAACCACCATAATTACACCAGGCAGAAATAGTTATGTTTCTGTTTTTTTTTTCCTACATAATTGTGCTCATATTCTATATGCAATATTTTAATCTATGGAAGCACTTAAACCTTGATGGTATTTTTTAAAGAAATTAATAATCTTTCAAGGTATTTAAGTGTTATGTGTTTGCATACTACTGTGATGACTGGTTTGAGGGCCCTGTGTCTAGAAATCAATTCATAGAAGTCCTATTTCAATTACCTGCAGATGTCAGTGTGGATCTGAGTATGGTTCAACAATTTGTTCCAAGATGTGGTGGAGCAGTAGAAGTCCAGTTGTGAACCAGTGCTTATTAAACAAACATCAGTTTAGTTTGGATGAGAAATATGAGCTGCAAGGGCTTTAAGTTGCTGAAATATCTTTTTACAAAATTTTAATAAGCATGGATATATTCTCTAGTTACAAAGATTCTCAGAAGATTATACCCTCTTGTTTCCAGCCTTTCTTAAATTTTATCATGCTAAAGAGGTGGAGTCGATATAGCTGAACTTTAAATCTGACTTCAACCCAGATTGCAAGTCTGAGGAATATATTATTAGCCGTGTTGGTTTACTTTCTGCTGTTATTGCATATTTATAAACAAAGTTTGAAACCAGTAATTCCAACTATCTCAAAGGGCATTATTTTTGTAATTCCTTTCAACTCTTCCTTTCTTTTCTACATGATTCTATTCTCATCCAACTTCACAACATAAAAAGTCAGAGTGTTTATTAGGCTAGGAAATTGTCAGAGAGACTTGCAGTGGCTCATCGTGGAAAAACCCTGTTTTTCTTGGGCCACAACATAAATCTACCATCTGTTTCATAAACTAGCAAGCTTCCTCTCAGCTATAATTTGCTGTGTATATTGGTACATAAATTGTTGGTAGCTTATGTTTACCTAGCAACAGAATATGTTTGGCAGAAGGCTGTGGGAAAAGAGACTTTCTTCTTTCTTTCTTTCTTTCTTTCTTTCTTTCTTTCTTTCTTTCTTTCTTTCTTTCTTTCTTCTTTCTTTTCTTTTAAAGCATTTTCTTCATCTACAAATTTTCTTCAAATGCAAGAAAGACAGATGTACTGGCTGAAACAATCTGCCTCTTATATTATTTTCACACAAGGCACCTAGTAAATGCCCACTTTGGAGATTATTTTTGCTACTTTGACTATCTCGTATATAACTGAATACTCTCTCTTAAGTTTGTTTTTCTTTTGTAAAAAAAAAAAGCTTCTTACAAATCATTGTGAAAAACTGTCTGGATCTTGTAACTCTCAAAGATCATTGAGTTTTGGGACTGCCCACGTCTGTCCAGTGTAAATTTCCCCTGCTTTCCTCAGTGTTCTTAGTGTCACTTGAGGGTTTTGGGTGTTGAGTTTACATTTCAAGAACATTGGTTAGGAAACAGAAGGACAAATACTGTATTGTATCACTTATATGTTGATTTGAAAAAACGTCAGGTTCATAGAAACAGAGTAAATGGTGATGACCAGGGCTGGGAGGTAGAGGAAATGGGGAGATGTTGGTCAAGGGTTTCAAACTTCCAGTTAGAAGACAATTTCTGATGACAGCATGGTGACTACAGTTAATAATAGTGTTGTATATGTTCATTAACTTGATTGTAGTAATCATTTCACTATGTATATGTAATCAAATTATCATGTTGTATACTTTAAATATATTGCAATTTTATTTGTCAACTATCTCAATAAACCTAGGGGTGGGGTACATTGATCAGGACCCAGTCGTTTTTAAGTTTAAGTGTAACAGAATCAAGCATCATGCACTGTGTTGTCTGCAATAGTTTAATTTTCCTACAGCTTAACGAGTTGTACATTTTTAGGTACTCACTTCTTTAGCTTTCTAATCAGCTGAGCAATATTTATGCTGAAAGGAAAAAAAGGAATAAAAAAGTTCTGACTTTCCTTCACGTTAGTTATAGACATCATATGCTGTTCAAGGTTAGAGTGGACTTTATGCCTTCATTTTGAAAAGGGAAGGAGGTGTTGTCCTGTCAACTTCCTTCACACAACACCAGGGTGTAATTTTCTGTGGGTTTATTGCATTGCTATTGCCTTTGTGCAAGTGGCTGGTTTTCCGTTTTGATCTACAACTGTTGTGTAGTTTGCTATGAAGAGGCAATGTGGAGAGTACTAACTCATTCCTCCCTCCAAAAAATAAAAAAGAAAGAAAAAATGAATAAGAAAGAGAACTTCTATCCTGGAACTTTGAAACTAGTCATAAGAAAGACTATAGCAGAATTATTATAGAGACAGTTTCTTTGATGAGAGCCTTCCCATATCTTTCATTTTGCAGTCTTTGTTTCTGTTCCCTTCAATTCCTGACTGTTCACAGCCCCAAGTATTGCAAGGGACATGTGTATTAACTGGGATGGGGAGATAGATTTCTCTGCATTCATTAATAACTGGGGGCATTCATTGATAATACAAGCACTTTTTCTTGTAATTCCAGGCATGTTAATGAGCAGTTAGCATCTTTTAAAAATGTTTACTTTTTTATTTATTTTTTTCTATTGCAGTTTACATTCAATATTAGTTTGTATTAGTTTCAGGTATGCAGCATAGTGGTTAGACATTCATACTTTTCAGTGTTCTTGATATTTCCAGTACCCACCTGACACCATACATGGTTATTATAATATTATCAACTATATTTCCTATGCTTTATGTTCCCATGTATATTTTGTAATTACCAGTAAGTACTTATCAATTCCTTCACATTTTTCACCCCGTTACCCAACCACTCTCCCCGCTGGCAACCATCAGTCTATTCTCTGTATCTATGAGTCTGTTTTTGAGAAATTAGCATCCTGACCCATGAGATCAAGACCCATTTTCATAGAGCAGATAGTTAAAGGTAAAGGAGGAAAGATGAGCTTGACAAAGAAGGGCTGGCAAAAGAAGAGCAGAGGATTGGGTTTTCAGGACATCAGGGAGACATAGCAGGAGGACTAAGTGATCAAGGACTAAAGTTCATTGTCTCAGTGAACCAACACTTCTTCAGCAACGATTATGTACCAGGGGCAGGAGGTGGGAGAAAACAGGTTAGAGAGGATGAATTTTAAGAGGATGAAAACTGGGAAAGAATGGTGGAGGATGCCCCAAAAGTCTTTGGTGGCTTCATTTCTGTAAAGAAGATACAGAAGTCAGATCGCAGAGGACTAAGGAAGGAATGTAGGTGTGAAAGTAAATTCTCATTCTAAAACTTTGGCAGCATTTAGAGACTGGTAGCTAGTTACAAGAGTAGAAGAGTTACTAGTATGGTAGTTTTTGCTGTTGTTGATGATGATAATATTGAAGAGCCCATGGGCTAGGTAAGAAATCAAAGGACACCACTGAAAATTGCTACCCAGTAGAATTTTCTGTGATGACTGAAATTTTCTACATCTGCACTATCCCTTAGAGTAGCCACTGGCAACATGTGGCTGTTAAGTACTGGAAATGTGGCTAGTATAATTGCAGAACTGAATTTTTATTGTATTTTACTTTAATTCATTTATATTTAAATAGCAGCATATGGTTAGTAGCTACCTTATAGAATGGTGCAAGTCTAGTGGGAGAGCATAAATGTGGGAGTAGAAAAGTGAGAAGAAAAAAATGAAAACAAATACTAAGCAAACAAGTAGAACAGGAACAGAATCAGAGAAATGGACATCATATGGAGGGTTTTCAGTGGGGAGGGGGAGGGGAAGAATAAGGAGGGAAAGGTACAGGGAATAAGAAGCATAATTGGTAGGCATAAAAGAGACTGGGAGAGGTTAATAATAGTATAGGAAACAGAGAAGTCAAAGAACTTATATGTATAACTCATGGACATGAACTAAGGGGGGGAATGCTGGAGGGTTGGGGGCTACAGGGAAGAGGGGGGATAAAGGGGAGAAAATTGGGAAAACTGTAATAGCATAATCAATAAAATATACTTAAAAAAGAAAAGTGATAAGGGATAAATTATAGAGCAGAGAAGGAGGAAATAACTTAAAGAGTATTCAGAAAAAAAAAACTTTATCTGATGTGAGAGATATTCTAACATCTCCAGTAGCTAAGAGAGTTTGAACCAATAGCTTCAATTTTTCAGCAACATCTACAAGAGATTTGTAAGCAAGCTCATCTACTAAGAATGGGGTGTTGGGAGGGAGCAGACTTGGGAAACTGGGGAGAAACACTGGAATATTCACAGTTTAAGGTGTATAAGGAACAATTGGGCAATGGTGGGAGCCAAGCTGGACTTGACAGCATGAATTTGTGGTGGGCCAAGTCTAAGGGGCTTGATATGAGCCAAAGTTGCACTGGGCCAAATGTGTGCAATTCCATATTAGGTTCTTTTTGGAATAAAAAATGAACTAAAAGGATCTGGAAAAAATTATTATGCATTTTAAGCTTAGAAAGTTATGTTTAAGTGTATCTCAGCAGCTCTATTATTCTACCTTTAACATTTCCTGGTACATTTCATTGTCCTTTTTTCTGGTGAATTTAAGCCTTGATAGTATAAAATGTATTTGAAAGAATCTTGCCAGACAGGGTGGGCCCTTCTGCTTCAGTGTTGTTTGATTAGGATGATCTGCTGGATTCCATTGCTTGTTCTTATGAAAGACTTTAAGGACAGCTCACCCATCTCTGGTGCAGAGGTGGCAGTGGCAGGTGGCTTCCCTTTAGCTATAAAAATTATAACACTGTACAAACCTATTGCTATTTAACTGACACCCTTCCAGATGTCTTTGGAGGACAGGAGCAGGAGATGCTTATT
This sequence comes from Tonatia bakeri, assembly GCA_004024845.1. NCBI lineage: Eukaryota > Metazoa > Chordata > Mammalia > Chiroptera > Phyllostomidae > Tonatia > Tonatia bakeri. The sequence continues at coordinate 60,423 of PVIA01006708.1, forward strand.
GCAATATGGATCCTATTTGTGGGAAAAGAGAAAATTCCCCATTAAGGGAATGAACTGATAGGAATGGAAACTTATGAGCTAGGGTTTTTCTATATGTCAAAAACACAAAAGAATTATGAACTAAAGAGATGGGTTTTTTAAGTCTAGGTATAGACAGCAGTTTAAAATCTTGATATTTTAAAAATAGAAATATCTTGCCAAGTTCCAAATTTTAGCTTCAGAAGTTTCTAAGTGCACACTTTGGTTAACCAGTGAATCTTGTGGATATTTCTGTGTAAGTCTTTGATTCTTGTTTTCATTGTAGCCTAATATGCTTGGAAAAGGCTAGTTTATGTTGAAAGCCCATGACAAATAACCATGATTAGAACTCTTCTTCTAACAGTAAGATATAAAATGAGCATAATACATCTCATTTAATATGTCCCAATGGCCAGAAATGGGCAACATGACTTTTCCATTCTAGAGTTCCAGCCAGGGCTTTACAGAGAAATAAAATACATGTTGAATTCTCAACTTGCCAATATCAGACCTAGGTAATAGCCTTGCCTGTTGTCTTATTGATCAAAAAAAGGTGATCTGCTATATGATATCAAGACATTTTCCCCATTTAAGCCCTGATACCAAAATATTTCAACCTAGTAGCTACAACCAAATGAATTTTTCAAAGATGTGTGTAAAATCATAAAAAGTACAATCTGGAATGTCTCTAAAGTATAAGGAATAACTCAGATATTTTAGAATTGCAATTTGTTCATAAAGGAATTTGTTGTGTGTCTTTCAAAAACCCGTAACATTGGTGGTAAGCTAGGGAGAGGATGGAGATTCAAAGACAATATGCACTATGCAATATAAAACTGGCCCTCAAAGATCTTGTGCTGTAGTTGGGGTAACAGATCTGAAACTTCTAAAGCACTTCAAAAATAATTAAGTGCTAAATTACATAATAAGGACCACAAAGGTGACTAGAACCTATCCTCTTAAAAAAAAAGAGAGACATGTGATAGCAGGTAAAGAATCTAGGACTAGCGTGTCTAAGGCCAGTTTTTATCACTAATTGACTGCAAGATCTTGGCCTGAAACTCTGTAAGTCTTTAGTTGTTTTCTCTCTAAGATGAAGGTGGTTTGACTTGCTAAGCTGATTTCCACAGAGGACTTCCTTGAAAATTAAATGAGAGGGATATTGTAAGTGAGTCTTGCCTGAAGTGAGCAGCCATACTGGATAATTCCTAAAGTAATTTTCCACTCTTAAGATTCTATGATTTTGTGGTAGTAAATGTGAAAATGCTTTGAAAGTGTAAGGAGGTATATAAATGTGACATTTGTGTCATTATCATCATTGCAAATGCTCCTTGTGGATTTCCAGTGGCTCATATTCTCCCTATATCTGCTAATGGGCTCAACCCATACCACATTTCTTGACTTCTAGGACAGGGTTCTCTTGTTGACCCCAGAATGTCTCTTAAAAATGAATAAACTCAGTAACCATCACAGATTTTCCCAAGGAGGTCCCTACTATTTCCCCACTCCCACAGACTCAATTTCTCTTCCTTGGCAGAGTACAAAGTTCACTCACTATAGGCCACTGAACAAAATAATGTCTTTCAAAATCATTAAGCTGAGTGACCAGGCAACTTACAGTACAGCAGGGTGTTTTTCAGAGAATCCTTCCACATGTATCTTTCCTTCAGTATCAGAATGTAAGCTGCCATACAGACCAGTGGACAGACACTCTTTTGCCCTCCTGGATAGGCCAACTTTAGCCACAGGAAGAAAGCAAGTGAAAAGGGTGCGTTTGCTGAAGGTTGGTAATGGGTTAATGAGAGGTTTCATTTAACTTTAAATCGTGTTTCACCCCACTTCTCCCAGAGTATATCATTGTCCTGAATGAAAGACCAAAGGGCAATGCTTAGAAATGAGTTTAAGCTGTTATACAACTAAGGACAAAATCTTCTGTGCTTCTGTTGCACTTATAGCCTGCTATATACCATTCCTTTTGACTTAGTTTGTAATTTTTCCAAAACATATGGCATGTATTCCTTACTAAGACCGTTGTAGTCCTTTGAACTTTGAACACAATGTTCTGTATACAATATTCACTTGATTTGAAAAACAAATTTCAAGTAATGTAGAAAATACAATCTTTCAAAGTTATCTACAGTCCAAAAGAAATTATACTGATACTACTCCAAGAAACTTGGAAGTCTGTTTGCTTCCACCCTTTCACTTCGAATAATACAGATTGGTTTAACAGCCCACTGCGTCTTACTAATATTAATGTATGGTTACCTCTGGCAGTTGGTGCTAGGATCTAGGAGTGGAGTTTGGGCATTAGTTAGCTTTGCCAATGACTGTGATATATCATCTATAATATATGATACATGATACAGCCAGCAGAGCCAAACAAGTCACTTTGAGAGTGAGTTATTGGCTTTCTGAACAGAAAAGGCATTGGGTCAAGTCCAAAACCAGCACTGAATTTTCCTACTCTGTGAGCAGCAAGAAAAATGAGGGCCAAGGTGACCACAATCCTATCTAGATTCTACATCTACATTTACCAAGATATTTTCAAAGTCACTGATGTTAACTCCAGAGAAGCAGTAAAAGTGGACCCAAACTGGAGAGATGTAAAGGGTGCCTTCCTGTTTCTTAGAACAATTAGGCACAACCAGCCTCATCAGCTGAGGGAGAACAAGGCAACCTGCCCGGGGAGACCACGCAGAAGTCAGGCATGGAGCCAAAAATGCCTGCAAGAGGGGTGAGAGTTCTGAAAAATTAAAATCAGGTCAAGAAGGAAGCCAATGGTAGGGACTGAACCCTGAGGCACAGGCCTGTGGTTGTGCACCTTCTAAGACAGGGTGTTACAGTAAGCTGTGCAAGTAGTTCAGCCTCGCCTGTGTCAGTCCTCAGCCTTGTCTAGGATGAAGCTTCATTTCTCAGGCTGATTCATTTTATATTTAACATAAACAGTAGGGGGATGAGGAGGGGAATGGATTTTGAGACCTTCTTACTTCCCTCTGAAACTGCAGCTAGTGTTTTTTAACCCAGCACCTTCAAACAAAGGGAGAACCATGTTAGCTTCCTTCTGGGAAAGGAAGGAACCAAGCTCACTGTGGTTTGGGTCATGCTTGCTACTGAGGTATTAATCATGGTCCTGACATAGCTGGAAAGGGCTGGTTTCCTCTTCATATATAGAATCATAAAGGGGGCACGACATTTAAACAAAAGGCCAAGGAAACCTCTCCCTAAGATCCTATCAACTGTAGTTATGGACCAAGGAGTCTGGCCAGAAGGGAAAGCCCATTTTAGAAAAGGACCCTGTTTTTCTAGGCAATGACATTCCTATTACTCTGGATATGACTATAATTCCAAAGAGGTCACTGGGGTACACCTTAACTTTAACTTGCTTCCAGGGAGTGACTAGTTATTTGTGGTAGGGTTATTTTTCATGATCTCCAGCATTAAGGAGCACAGATAGCCTATACTTAAAGTAGTGGGCATTGTGGACTGATGATATCCTACCTTGTATTCTACCTCTCTCAAATTGTTTAGCACAAGTGTAGATTTGAGGATCACTTCTAGCTTCAGTGCTTGGAGGCCAGTTAGTCTAACCCAGTCTTGGTAATACCATGCCCTTGGATATTTCAGATGTACCTGCCTGCAAGGATTAGTTTGAGAGCAGGCCTGTGATTCAGTGCACATTAGTGACAGATGAAGGAAGGTTTGCTGTGGACTTTTGAGAATGTTATTTCAGTGTTAAGAGAGTAGTCTCTCTCCCTCTAATGTTATTTAGATATAAGCTATAAAACTCCTGTAGACATCTCAGTCAAGCTTGAGGATAAAGTCAACTCATGGAGGGGATCGGGACAAAGAGAAGAATGGGGAAAAGGAGCTGGGTCTACCATACTGTGTTAGCCCTGAAGCCACCTGCTTCTTGAACCAAAACTTTCTTATCTTGTGAAGTAGATGGTAATAAGAGAGGCTGGTTGGTCACTGAAACAGGAACTCCCTTCATCCTACAGGGACTTTGGGGAGTTGATAGACCGACACTAACTGGACTCAGGGGAAACTGTACTCCAGAAGACCAGCGTATTCATTAACAATGGAAAGTATGCCTTTTCAGTTTCTTGAATACTCGTGTCCTCTAACTTCCTTTCCCAGTATCAAGGTACCTGGGAAACCAAGTTGGCAGTAATAATAGGTATAACAACCAATAATAATAATAACAAACAACCTAATTTGCCCAAAATTACATAACTAGTAAACAGCAGAGCACAGTATTTAGACACCAATCTACCCAAGTCCAAAGCCCAGACTCTTAACTACCAATGTATTTAGCTTTTAGTGGCAATCAGGAGGTTACCATGAATAACAAAAACAATAGCAAATTTTTACTGGGCTTGATATGCTATAAGCTCTGTGCTAAGCACTCCACATGTATTACCTAATTGAATCCTTATCATATCCAGTGGAGTAAGTGGTATTATTTTTTTTTTATTGTTCCCATTTATGGAAACCCAGGCTCGGGAAAGCGAAGTCAGTCCCCAAGGCTACATAGGCAATAAGCAGTGGGTTGACCTGGTATGACTCTAAAGGAGCTACTATTTTTCAAAACTTCATAACCAAGGGAGGGGCAAAAGGGTAGCACCTAGGTTGTCTCCTGTATTCTGATCCAAACTATACCTTTCTTTTTTAAATTTTAATTACTTTATTGTTGTTCAATTACAGTTGTCTGCACTTACCCCCACCATTCCCCCCCCACCACAGCCAAAACCACCTCCCTCCTCTGCTTCCACCCTCCCTTGGTTTTGTCCATGTGTCATTTATAAGTTGTTCCTGAAAACCCTTCCCCCATTATCCCCTCCCACATCCCCTCTGGTAACTGTCAGATTGTTCTTAATTTCAGTGTCTCTAGTTTTATTTTGCCTGCTTGTTTTGTTTTGTTGATTGGGTTCCAGTTAAAGGTGAGATCATGTGGTATTTCTCCCTCACCACCTGTCTTATTTCACTTAGCATAATGCTCTCCAGTTCCACCCATGCTGTTGCAAAGGGTAGGAGCTCCTTCTTTCTTTCTGCTGCATAGAATTCCATTGTGTAAATGTACCATAGTTTTTTGATCCATTCATTTACTGATGGGCACCTAGGTTGCTTCCAACACTTACTTGGCTATTGTAAAGTGTGCTGCTATGAACATTGGGGTGTGTAGGTTTGTTTGGATTGGTGTTTCAGGGTTCTTAGGGCATAATCATAGCAGTAGAATTGCTGGGTCAAAGGGTAATTCCATTTTTTTGTTTTCTGAGGAAACTCCATACTGTTTTCCACAGTGGCTGCACCAGTCTGCATTCCCACCAACAATGCAATAGGGTTCCCTTTTCTCCACTTCCTCTTCAACACTTGTTTGTTGATTTGTTTATGATGGCCATTCTCACTGGTGTGAACTGGCAAGCTGTACCTTTCTGATGGCCCAGAAAACTTAGGTCCACTTCTGTAAGCAGTGGTGCACACTTACTAACAACTTGTTATAATCCAGGTCTACTTATTCAGTATTCACACTCAGTTACCAAAAATTTTGTCACAGCCACATCAAGATAACTGATTTTGTATCAGTTAGCCTCTTAGATTTATTTTATTTAATTATTGAGATGTTATTTTATTTTTATTTTAAAATGTTTTATTTATTTTTTAATTTTATTTTTAATTATAGTTGACATACAATATTATATTAATTTCAGGTGCACAGCATAGTGATTCAACATTTATATATCTTACAATGTGATTGCCACAATATAGTTGAGATTTTAGAAGCCATTCTCAGTTTCCTATTGATTTTGAGACAGTACCCTAGACTTAATAGAACAAACATTTCGAGTTTTCTTATTAACATTAGTTCGAGTGTGATATTGGCTGGCTTTGTTCCTATAGCCCATGAGTCTACCTTATTTGCATTCTGTAGGCCTCTCCTTACTATCTGCAGCATTTTTGTGGTGTTGATTGTCCATTGTTGCCTACACCATACATCTTTGCACTAAAGTATGTTTCTTTTGACTCTTTACTGTGTCTTTATTTTCTTATTTAATTGTTCTGTGTTTGGGAGTCTTCTCTCTCCCAACAAAATGGCAAACTTCTTGCAGGCATTGACTGTGTTTTCTGCTTCCTGCACATTCCCCACAGCACCAAACAATGTTGAGCACATACTAAACATTCAGTGAACGCTGATGGAATTGAATTATGAACTATTGTCTCATGTTCAGTCTTTCCTCAAGGGCTTTCAGTTAGAACATTTGGCTGGAATGCCATGCAGGAAAAAAAAACTGAATTAGGAAAAAAACATGCAATATATGTTACAGTCAGGGCTCAGAATTTCACATTACCTAATGTTTTGACTTCTTTCCAAATCAGTTAGTTATTATCTGTTCTCACAAACATTGTTTTACTTTTCATATTTCGTAGGTGGGAATTTTCTTCTCTTTGCCCTCTATTTCACATTTTTGTTTCTCGAACAAATCCTTGAGTGGAGTTCTTATTTGTGCTGAAGAAGTCATTCTTTTGGCCATCCCATAGTGGCCTAATTTGGAACATGCGCCATTTCATTTCTGTCCTCACTTTTCTTTCTTCTTTTTTACATTAACAGCTGCATGTAGGTGACAACAGCTCAAAGGTGACAACAGAAATGGAGGGCCTAGACCTTGCTGTCCTTGTAGCTTACACTCTAAAAGGGGAAAGATAGCATCCACACAGAACAGAGCACACACGTTTGAAGATTCCAATGCAGGAGGGAACTAGAGGAGTCATCAATTTTAATCTAATTTGGCCCTTTAAGGAAGTCATCACCCAAACTATTGCCAAAATTTTGCTTATTCATACTGTGGACTTCCAAATCTCTATCAGAGTTAAAAGACCACTGTTATCTTCTTTACTTTGTACTCAATGTCCTAGACAATGTGGTTACAGTCCCATGTTTTTGGGGCCTGGACAGGGCTAATGGTGGAGACTCTACTCCATAATGGAGTAAATAGTAGGCCTGTAGGCCCACTTTCAGCGATGAGGCCTCCTTGAACTCACAAGTTCAATAACTGGATTTAGGCAGCAGTGGCTTCCTTTAAGCAGACATGCATGAGAACTAACTTATATGAGGGTGGAAAGAGGCCCCTCCCAGGGGACCCCAACTCCTCCCCTGTGCCTCTCTGCACCTGTGGCTATTTGACATCCCAACCCTGCCAGCTTTGTTCCTTAGTAATCCCTACTGAGGAAATTTGGGCCTGCTATCCACAGCCACTTCCATCTGCACTTGGCTTTTGTCTTGAGTCCACAGTTCTGGCAAATGCTGACTTCTTCAAAGCCAGAGTGAGGAGAATGCACGTTCAAAATCATCTGCCTGGGGTTGGAGGGAGTGAAAAATGGAAAACATGCTCATTTTGGAGGCATCTCATTCTTTGGGGAAAAAAATCTGGAACCTCCACTAGTTTATTGTTTGCAGGCTGCCAAGTGTGTTCTTGTTTCTAAGACAGAGGAAACCATTCTTAATAACACATGAACTATGTACAGCACTTCTCCCACTCACTGCAAAATTGCCAGATAAAGTGGGATTTGGGTTGGGCTTTTTTTTGTTGCTGTTGATCACAAAAGCTTAATAACTGATCTACTTTGAGCAAAAGCAAGGTGCTGGTCATCTTACTATTGCCCCAAATTCCCAGACACTTCCTGTTTTGGAGATTTTCAACTCCTTAACTAATCTGCTACCTATTTTAACAAAAAGGAAAATATGAAAAATGAATATCTGCTCCTTCTGACATTCCAAAGTTCCCTTCACCATACTACAGTAGAGGGAAAGACTATGATTACTCAAGGTAGACATGATTACACATTTGTTAGGGGCATTGTTTTTTGATTTGGTGAAAAATTTTCCTTTCTGTTGTAAAGCGCAACTTAAACATAAGCAATAAAAGCTTATAAAGCCAGTCCATCTTTACTTGAAATGATGAGTAATAGGAAACTAGATTATAGCATCATAGATTTTTAAAATAAAATTTTAATGAAATATAATATACATGTAAAAAGTATACAAATTATTAGTGTATAACTTGATTTTTTACTAAATGAACATATCCATGTAATCAGTGCCCAGATCAAGAAATGGAGTGTCTTCCCTGTATTAGTTTCCTAGGGTTTCTATAACACATTACCACAAATTTAGTAGATTACAACAACATAAATTTATTCTCTCTCAGTTCTGGAGGCTAGAAGTCTGAAATCAAGATATTAGCCAGGCCTTGCTCCCTCTGGGGCCTCTAGAGGAGAATCCTTCCTTGCTTCTTCCAGCTTTGGTGGTTCCTGGCCTTCCTTGGCTTGTGGCCATATCACTCTAAATCTCTCCCCCCATTCTTCACAAGGCCCTTTTGCTTTCTCCTTCTTTTGTGTTTTCTCCTCTTCAGTCTCTTATAAGGACAACTCTCATATTCTTTCCCAGCCATTCCACTGTCAAAGCTCACCACTATCCTAACCTGTAACAGCATAAATTAGTTTTGCCTGCCTTAGAACCTTTTAAATATAAATGGAACCATACAGGATGTGCTCTTCTGTGTCTGGCTTCTTTTGCTCAACATCATGCTTGTGAAATTTATGTACATGTTTGCTTATAGTGTAGACCCTTCATTTTTATTGCTGTATAGTATTCCACTGAATGAGTTTATCACAATTCATTTATTCTACTCTTGATGGACCTTTGAGTTATTGTTAGTGTTGGCTATATTTCTGAAACTGTGTCTTGGAGCACGTGAGTACACCTAGGAGTAGAATTACTGAGTCCTAAGTTGTGTATATGTTCAGCTTTGGTAGATAATATCAAAGAATTGTAGAATTTTCATTTTTTAAATATTGAATTACCTAATTATTTTTAATTTATTAATTTGAGAGAGAGAAACATTGATTTGTTGTTCCACTTAGCTATGCATTCATTGGTTGATTCTTATATGTGCCCTGAGCAGGGATCAAACTCACAACATTGGTGTATCAGGATGGGGGAGGTCTAACCAAGTGAGCTACCTGGTCAAGGCTAGAATTTTAAAATTAGAATGAATTTTTGAGAACAAGACCAGATGCCTCACTTAAATAAAACTAAAATACTAATCCCAAATATACTTATTTATTTATTATTTTTTAATATTTAAAAATATTTTTATTGTTGTCTAGTTATAGTTGTCCTGCCTTTTGCCCCATTGCTCTTCACTGCCCTGTACCCACCTACTCCCACAATCTATCCTCCCATTGTCTGTGCCTATGAGTCCTTTATTCATGTTCCTTGACCTGCCCTTTCCCCGTATTTCCCCTATTATCCCCCACCCCTTCTCTTCTGGTTACTGTCAATTTGTTCTTTAGTTTTTAAAATTGTTTTTATTCAGTTACAGTTGTCTCCCTTTTTCCCCCATTAATCTCCCAGGCCCTGCCCTCACCCCTCCCATATTCAATCCTCCCCCCCCACACACACTGTCCTTGTCTAGCTCCTTGACTTGACTCCTTCACCTTCTCTCCCTTGTCATCCCCCTCCCTCATCCCCTCTGGTCACTGTCAGTTTGTTCTTTATTTCCATGTCTCTGGTTTGATTTTGCTCATTTGTTTGTTTTGTTGATTAGGTTCCACTTATAGGTGAGATCACATGGTATTTGCTTTCACCACCTGGCTTATTTCAATATATCAACATCACTAGCCATTATAAATTCTATAAATTAAAACTATATTGAGATACCACTTCACACTGGTCAGAATGGCTGTCATCAGCAAATAAACAAACAACAAGTTCTGGCGAGGATGTGGAGACAAGGGAACGCTAGTACATTGTTGGTGAAAATGCAGACTGGAGCAGCCACTGTGGAAAACAGTATGGGATTTCCTCAAAAAACTGAAGATGGAACTGCTTTTTGATCCAGTGATCCCACTGCTGGGATTATATCCTAAGAATCCTGAAACCCAATTCAAAAGAACCTATGCACTCCAATGTTTATAGCAGCACAATTTACAACACACAAATGCCGGAAACAGCGTAAGTGCCCACCATTAAATGAGTGGATCAAAAAACTGTGGTACATTTACACAATGGAACACTATGCAGCAGAAAGAAGGAATTCCTACATTTTAGGACAACACGGATGGAACTAGAGAGCATTATGCCAAATCCACTTATTTCAAAGTCTGCTCTTTTCCCTGGCCCCATAACTTTTAAATTGGGCAGATTTTATTACGCATTGTCATTCTGGCATAGTACCCCATCAAGGTGCTGGGCCAAATTCACACAACTTTGCCTTTGTCAGATCACACAAGTGAAAGAGAGCTTGATGGCCCTGGCCATGGGGGAAGCAAGATGCAAACCCTGTGGTCAATAGGGTTAGCTGGAATTAATTGACTTCCCCTTTGCATTCAGGCATCCTGTTTCCTCCAGGAGTCAGCTGACTCAGGATTAAGTATGTCATGGAGGCTCTTTCATCCTCACTTGTGTGGGTAGAGGAGTGATGTGTGCCTAGTAGAGAGCTTTACACATAAATCTTTCATTGAAGGAAGTGTATGCTTCAGAAAGAAGCCCCTCTTTTGGACCCTGAGCTATGGAAAGCCAAAGGCAGCTCACAGTCAAACAAAAAGCAATTTAACAAGATAGATCCCCCCTAACTCCCACCCTGCTGTATTATTTTTTAAAACACTATTTAGTGTAATTGAGCCATTGCCTAATAAAGTTGTTTCACCAGGAACTTCAGTTTCCCCAGGAAGAGATGAAATAAACTGAACGTTTCATGACACTGTTCCCATGAGGATTTAAAAAATCATTTTTGTCTTTAACAGCATGCTATGAAACACCTCTTGTTGATAAGTGCTTGTTTTACCTCAGGATAACAAGGCAACAGAATTTATAATGACAATTTTTATGGACATGTTAAATATGAATTATTCATACAGATTTCCAAGCATGTTTGACTCCAACTCTATTTTCCCACATAATTATTTCTTTTAAATATCCTAATTATTTCATTCTGTTGAATACCATCTGTCCTGCTAAGGGAGAATTGTGTCTAAACAAATCAACAGATTTTGCGTCATTGTCTAAATATGAGGGAAAAACCACCCCCAAACTACACTCTGGCACTTTGGTGGAAACTAACAGAGTTCTGAATCCCACATTGGGAATGCCTCATCTCTAGCTCCCCTGGAAGCTAACTTTCATAATTTGCTGAGCCCAAAACAAAGCCAAATGAATTTTGGAAAGGTCAGTGGGAAAGGGATTGGGGTGGGACTTTCCCAGAGAATGTTTGAGCCTTTGCTCTGAAAGTTGTGTGGTCCACTGGACAGTTTGCACTTCTCAGGGAGGGTGAGAGAGGGAGCAGAAGCCATACTTTCTTAGTACCTGGGTCCAGGGAGGTGCAGGGCTGGACACCTGGGATTTACTGAGTTTGCTTGGGAGCAGCCATCTCACCCTGGGCATCCCATGAATAGTGTAGTTATGCCAGAAACCTTGGATAATGAGCACAGCATCTGTGAGAAGAAAATTACCAAGGATTGTCTGCCTTGTGTCTTGTTATCTAGGGAACTGCTGATGTGTTTCAAATAATCAGATATGTTCACTGGGAAAGCACTTCTTCCTAAAGCCAGTCCAGGCATTCTGCAGCTCTGGTGCTTATGCTAAGGACCTGCAGACATTGTTAGCAGTCTATCTTCCAACAATACTGACTTCCTTTTTAATTTTCTTTTTTTCTCACCCTGTCTGTCTTGCTCTCACGACTCACTCCCCCTAACTTTGTTCTCTCTTTATATGTTTATTTCTTTACTCAGAGATGTAGCCAAGAAGCCCCAGTGGCTCTCAGGGTTAGAAAGGAAATTGAGTCCACTGGCCTGAGGATAGCCAGCAGTTCTGAGAAATCAGTAAGTCCTGGGAGATTCTTTTCTTTGTGCTATTGTATAAGCCTCACTCTCTCCTACTTGTTTATGTAATCATATTCTCTTTTTATACATACTCATTTCTAGATCAGTTCTCTCAAAGACTGTAAATCTCTGTCTTCAGCTAATTGGGTTTGATTTGGTTCAAAGCCCAATCAAAAGGCACCCAAATGAAGGAGTCGAGGAGACTGTTCTTCAGCCCCCATCACTTCCCACTGACCCCATTGGCTTCTTCAGAGGCCATAGTGTGATTAGAGTTTCTCTATTGCCTCCCTCTACACCCCTATGCAATGTTAGGGTAATGGTAAAGGAGCTTGCCATTATAGTGTTGGGGATCCGCAGTGCTCCCAATCAGGTGGCATGCACAATAGCATGCACCAACTTCCTGGACTTTCCCCTTGCCCCTGTCCAGAACCCCAGCAAGTTAATCACAAGAAATATGTGTGTGCATTAATGTCAGGAATGAACAAGCAGGTGGCTTGCTTCAGAATTAGCCTGTAGTATCTCTTTTTCTAGTTACCATCCAGTATTGGACATGTTAACCACACCAGTTAACACCCCAGATAGGCTTCAGATTATGAATGGAGGGAAGGGAGATCCCCATGCAAGCAAGCAGCTGTCCCTTTGGTTAATTATTGGGATCCACAAGCCCATCCCCATTGCCAGGGCTCCAGTGTTGAGATGATGAAATAGGTGATTAAGGGACTTGGAGGCCAGTCCACACTGCAGATTTGTCTGGAGTGTTCCAATGACAAGTGTTATTAGTCCACTAATCATAACATTGCCTGCAGTGGAATTTCCTTGGGAAGGAATGGGGCAGCACCTCATGCCAGAGGGTTGCACTGCATGAAAATACTAACACATCACAATTGGCCATTCTGTGGGAAGGCAATTCCAACATTCAATTCAGGAAATAGGTCACCAGGCTGCTAGATGCATTTTGACTTTGATTTACTTCCTTAGATTCTTATAGTTTTTATACACTTCTCTCTGGGTAGAATGAAACTCCTCTAAGTTATTGGCTTCTGGAATGCCACAGGGGAAAGATACAAGCAGGTTCTGAAAACAGAGGCATGGTTTTTCTGTGATCAGGCCTGCAGGGTCCACTTGCTTCTAGGTTGATACTCGTCATGCTGACCTCTTTTGGTGGAGTCTCCGAGAGGTCTGAGGCCATAGCTTTTAGGAGCCTGCAGCTGTGCCTGCCAGACAACAAATGTTTAGAGAGAGGATGAAGAGATCCAAATAGGTTGGAGGGCACTAGGGCCATCTGAGGAATGAGCATAGCAAAACTTCCATTTTCCAAGGATCTCAGGAGGATGAGATGTACTCATTTGGAATATCGCACTGCCAGAGCCATTTCTACCAGCTGTCGGATTCTGGGACCACCCTGTTGGTGGAGTTAGGGGCCCATCCAAACCTTTCCTTTATCTTATACCTCTTGTGACTTGGGCCTTAAGAAGTAGGAGTCAGGGGGCTCTGGGGGTCTGTCACCAAGCAGCTGTCTCCTCTTTCCTGGATCAGTCTAGAGTTCCTTCAATTTTTTCCTAAACCCAAGCAGTTGTCTGCTGCCTTGGAGTGTCAGCAAAGGGTATTTGTGGGTCCATTGGTATTTTCAGATTTCACATCAGGCAAAAGCTTATATTCATTTTTTTAAAGGTAGGCAGATGGTCTGACACTGGGAGACTCTGGACTTACTCCCTGTTCCCTTTTTGTTTTTGATCATTCAATTGCTGGGTATTTCTAGATTTAACACATCTTTTTTTGGTGCCCAGACACATACTATATTTTATTGGGCCATAAATTCTGGGCTCCAAATCACCTGTCCAGAGATCTTAATGGATTTTTTTAGTAGATGAGGAGTTGTGCCAGTGGTGCATTGGGGCATTGAGATACTATGGGAAGGTTTCAAGAGAGTAAGCCCTCTGGCCTTACTCTCCCTCTCTCTCACCCTCTCCCTCACCTTATTCCACTCTCTCCCCACCCTTATTCATCATGCCCTATCTAGGCAAATAGGAAAGGGGAATCTTTGTGATAAGCTACTCTAGTCTTCTTTTATTTCTTTGGACTCTGGGCTTTAAAAAGTTTCACCGCCTTTAATTATTCTAAGTAGCCTTTTAAACACAATCTCTACCCTTCAGATTTGTTTATTTGTTTTATAAATCTTTAGAGCAGAGATTGTCACACTAAAGTAACTGGAGTTGAATTCGTAGTGATCCGAAAACTAACACATCATTACTGCATGCAATGCAGAGACATGGACAAGATATGACTCTAGAATCGTAAGAGCAAGCCCAGTGCACTGGTATAGCACAAAGCAGTGCAGAATGGCTACAGAGGCACTGATGTAAGCCAGCCAGGTTTGATTCCCAGCTGGGCTGCTTCCTAGCTCTGGAGCTAGGCAAGTGCCTGAGCCACTCTTTCCTACACTCCAGATGAAAATAAGAGTTCTTAACGCAAAGGGGTTGGGCAGGTTAAATGATAAAATGTAGGTGATGTCCTTTGTTAGGTCGGTCCTGGAAATAAGCAAAGTGGCCGTTAAATATTGACTTTTCTCATGAAAATCACCTCCTTGGCTCTGTAGTTCCGTTTCCTGTTTAAAAGCAACTGAAGGAGTTCACAGGAGCCACCCCCCCCCATCTGAGTCAAGCTATTTTTGAGGCTCCCTTTGGAATGGGCCAGCCCCAGCAGTCCAGGGGGTGGGAGGCGGGAAGGGAGGCAGGCATTATACTCTGGGTTGCAGCTGTGGCAGCCAATACAGTATCCCCCACATACCAGATGAATCAAGCTGAGGGCCAGATCTGGGCTGTGGGCCAGAGGCTCCCCACCCTGATTTATAGTGTGGACAGAGATGTGGGTGTTTTGTGAATATATTTTGATGATGATAAAAGAGAGAGAGAGAGAGAGCAAGAGGGAGAAAACACCCTTCCTAAAAAATGTGCTGAGGAAGGGAGGTTTGGGCCTATCTGCAAGATTAGAGTGGCGTGACTGTGAGCAGCAGCAACTGGTTAGAAAGAGGCCCCGCGGCAGAGTGGCCTGTGATAGGCAGTGCCCCTAGAAACCCAGTGAATTGTGAATGAGGCCCCTGTATGCCAGCCATTGGGGGCAGATCAGGCCTGCTGTCCTTCTGCAGGTGTGGAGTAGGGGACTAAGCCTGCATTTTAACTCCTGCAGGCCCCAATAGCAGGGAAAGAGAGCACTGAAAATGCTGGGCTCTGAGGAGACCCCCTACTCCCATGCTTCCCTAAGGCTAACACTTCTTCAGGAACCAACCAGGCTTTTCCCTTGAGGTCAGGCCTAGATCATTGCCAATGGGCTGGGGACAAAAAGCTAAATATGGGAAGCCCTGCTGGATGGAGTTTGGGGGAAAAAAAAAACATCCAGGATTTATTCTCAACCTTCAACCCAACACATTTGAGAGGGCCTGCAATTCTGCAGTGAGGGAGCAGAATGGAAGCAGGGGCTGGGAATGGGGGCTCCCTCGGGAATGTTTCCCCCTTCCAGACAAAGCAGAGCCAGGCACAGCTCTCCTTACTTTACTCATAAAATATCAAGCACAGCTGTCCTAGCTTACTGTATTTCACCCAGGAAAGAACCTCAGCCAGGTTTCCTAGGGCCCATACAGATTTTTGAAGGTAAGATTTATTCTCCAAAGGTGAGGCCAGTAGGCAGACATTGTGCTGGAGAGCTCATGTAATCACATGTCGGTCTGCAAATATTTTCCCAAGGGAAGGGTCATGAACACTCTCACGCCAATAACCTGTAGTATCTGACAAGTACAGTATGTTTTGTTTTGTTTTGTTTTTTACACTTCCTCACCTCTCAACACTTCTTGTCTGGGCCCTCTGTTCAAGCCCTGGCACCCCTGCCACCCCACTATGCTTGTGTTTGCCTTTATGATTTGCTCCAATTAGAATTCTCTAACCTTTAGTGATCCAAAGGCTTCTTGTCCTTGCACATAGCCAGATCTCTGAGGAAACAGCCCCAGGTACCTCAAGTCCCCCATTATTGCCTGGCACGGGCATTGGGGCACATATTGCCTGCCTGTACATACTCACAACTCCAAACTTCAGTCCAGAGGACAAAGAAAACTCAGCTGACAAATCTAAAAGGAGAGAGGGAAGCCTTTATCTGTTTGGCTGCCCCTTCAGACCCAGCTCAAGTGGGCTTTTGGATCTTTTCCTGTGATTTTTTTTTTTTTTGCACATGCTCACCTTTTTTATGTGTTCACATTACCGAAACACAAATCCACCACACCCACAAGACCAACCCTGGGTTACTTCCAGATCCTACCGCCTTCAGTTGAAGCTTTTCCTGCCCTGGGGTCTGGAAGTTCTCTGTTTTATATCTAGGATGAGAAATAAGACTCCACGAGAGGGGTTCTGGTCTGTATCACTCCGGGCGGGCTCCTTTGCAGAATGGTGAGAAGACCCCTGAAAATGAAATAAAATGGCTTCTCAGACTTTTCTTTTTGAATTTCCCATTTCCTGCCCTTTAGTTTAACAAAGGACTTGTGTATGGAGTGTGTATGTGAGTATGTGTGTCATGGCAGGAGAATGCACACAGGATCCTTGTTGTCCATTGACTTTTCTTGAGAAAAAAAAAACAGAAGTGGGTGTCTATTCCCAGCAATATTAGGGAGCAGTGGTGGGGGGCCCTCACCATCTTTCTTCCCAGCTTGCTTGGGATGTCTTACTGACAGTTTGTCTTAATGTAACCAAAATGTTTCATCTCTGACTTCTGACTATGCACCACTCCCCACTCAATGCCACAAAAAAATTACAGTTGATGCTTGGGAAGACTTTGAATATTCTTAGTAGATAAGGGAGTCCAGGGCCGTTTCGGTCTCAGAGTTCTTATGTTTCATTCTAACAAAGGTCAGGGTTTCTCCTCCCTCACAGTACTGCTTCTTGATGATCTGGCAAGAGCCAAACATTGGTCATTGCTTTGGATGGCCTTGTCTCAGCATTTGAGAGCATCTGCTGGGGGCTGGGCTTGGATTTTCTTTGGGATTCTGTTACAATGGAGTAAGCATTGTGGGTACATGCTCATCACAACCCTGGGAACAAACTGTTGGCTAGGAGTGTAGTAAGGCCCATTTACAGACCAAATGTGCTAATTATAAATGGTTCTTATCTTGTCATTTAAGCAGATCTGTCAGGACTGGATCTTGGCAGCCCTTGGTCAGCTATTAGTTCCATGCTTCTGTGCCGGCTGGGCAATCATAAAACTGTATCTCTTTGAAAAAGGGTCCATAATGTATACCAGCCTCCTCTGCACCCATTAGCCCAAATTGGTATGACTTGATTGCCCAACCTTGTGCTGTTTGGACACTGGATTTAATTTCTGCATGCACACTTCTCCAAGGAGGACATACAGAGGGTCCAGAGACATATCAAAAGATGCTCAGTATCACTAGCCATCAGAGAAATGCAAATTAAAACCACAATGAGATACCACTTCACACTGGTCAGAATGGCCATCACAAACAAAGCAACAAACAACACGTGTTGGAGAGGTATTGCAGAAAAGGGAACCCTAGTGCACTGTTGGTGGGATTTCCAGCTGGTGCAACCACTATGGAAAAGAGTATGGAATTTCTTCAGAAAACTCAAAATGAAACTGCCTTTTGACCCAGAAATTCCACTGCTAGGATTATACCCTAAGAACCCTGAAACACCAATCCAAAAGAACCTATGCACCCCAATGTTCATAGCAGCACAATTTACAATAGCCAAGTACTGGAAGCAATGTAGGTGCTCATCAGTAAATGAATTGACCAAAAAACTATGGTACATCTACACAATGGAATTCTATGCAGGAGAAAGAAAGAAGGAGTTCCTACCCTTTGCAACAGCATGGATAGAACTGGAGAGTATTATGCTAAGTGAAATAAGCCATGCAGTGAAAGACAAATACCATATGATCTCACCTTTAACAGGAATCTAATCAACAAAACAAACAAGCAAGCAAAGTATAGCCAAAGACTTTGAAATTGAGAACAGGCTGACAGTGACCAGAGGGGAGAGGGGAGGGGATAATGGAGGAAAAGGGTGAAGGGTTTACAGGAACAATTATAAAGGCCATATGGACAATCACAAGGAGGGTGGAAACAGGGGAAGGAGGTGGGGGGAAAGGCAGAAAACTGTACATGAACAACAATAAAAAATGTTAAAAGATAAAAAAATAAAATAAATAATAATTTCTGTCTGAAGTTTTAGGCAGACTGAAGGGAGGAATACAAGGGCTACCTACAGTGAAGTTGGGTCAGAAGGTCTGGCCCCAAGCTCCCAGCCCCCCACCTCCCTTAGTACCACTTGCCTTCTGGCTACCAGTCCAACCAGCCCTCTAGTTCATGTCATCATTCTGTATCCCACTCTGTTAGGCCCAACTAAGCAATTAACTGCGAGCTGGGAGTTAGTTGGTAAGAGTCTGGGGCACAATAGGCATACTTGCATATTAACATGAGTATCCAGGAGGTCAAAAGCCTCCATGGATGAAGGCTACAGTACTAGATTGAGAACTGATAGGGTAGATATTTCTGGACTGCATCTCTTCAGAAGACAGTGTGGGCATTTCAGGTACCAAATGGGAATGATTAGAAAAATGGATGTGTGTCAGGGGGTGTACTTCCCAATGCCCCAGAAATGCCACCAAATAGACCACACTGGGTCTCTGGTCAGCTGATGCCAATCTGTGTGGTCCACCCTGGCAGTGTGGTAGATAGCATCTATGAAGTACCACATGTACCTTTGCAAGTTTAGGGGCAGGCCCCTATGGTAGCTTATAGTCTAGATGAGAAGGCTGAAGGCTTTACCCATGTTTCTAAAACTTGAATTGGCTTTCATTTGATTTAAATGTCTCAAAAATAGAGAAAGGACCCAATCTTTCATTGACATGAAAACAAATTTTGGAATCAAATGTGACCATTGCTCATTTAGGTACTGTTAATAACACATATGAAGCATTTAATATGTTCCAAGCATAGTGTTTAATATGTGACAGGAAAGTACAATTACATCCCCATTTTATATACTAGGAAATTGAGGCTCAGGCATATTAATCAGGTTTCAAAGCTCTGAAGTGCTGACAGTTGATTTAAAACACAGTGTAGCATTGAACATAGGTTTTGAAGTCAGGGAACTTATATAATAGACAGATGTGAAAATTAGATGCTTATTTTTGTAAGTTTTCTCAGGAGGGGGCCTCAGCCTACTGCAGACAATAGCTCTATCTCAGCAGGAAGGTTTAGTATAAGAATATACTAAAACCATTAGCATATAGAAGACAAATAAAGTTGAGTGGAAATGAGCACAGCAGCCAGAATGACTTCCTCAAGGTCATATAGCCATCAAGGGCAGAGCCAAGCCAAGGTGAGAACACTTCTATGACACTCAACTTCAGCTGTGTGGAAAAACAAGCTGCTCCACCCTTCCCCCTTCCTGCTTCTTAGCCCCTTTCCTCTTGCTTTAAAGATAGAGATTGCCTCACAGTAACACTATGGACAATCAGGAATTTGTGCTGAGTAATATTTCAGAGCTAAGTCAAGGAATTCCAGGATAAACAGACAACTCTGGGGTTTTCAGTGCCACTTCCCCTGAAGAACCTTGCTCCAAAGGATCTCACACAAAGGCTTTCCTTCTTGAAAACAGTGCTGTCTGTGAGGATGTTTCCATGGCAATGACTGTCATTTGATGTAGGCTGGTCCTCTTCAAAATGGTGACATCTGTCTGTTGTAGCCCTCTAACTTGTTCCTTTCTCTTCCATGGAACTCCCAAATCCTCATGCTCTCATATTTTCTTCCTTCTGTGGATATGATTGTATCTTATGTTGGCTGTCTATATGTTCAATAAAAGCATCTCTCCAGAAAGAATATTACAACAGGTTATATGCTCATTCCTAGACTTTGGTTTCAGGGAATAAAAATCTTAAATCAAAGGAATAAATCTCTAACAGTGGTATTTCAGGTATCTGCTAGCAACTGGGAGGGTTGATAAAGGAATATTGAGAGAAGGCACTTTTCAGACACTTCTGAAATCATACTACCTTCTCCGAATGTCAGCTCCTTGTTTGGGAACTAAGATCTAGAGCTGGAAAAACCTCAGACACTGCTGACATGGCTGAGTGGAAAGAGCATGGTCTTTGGAGTCAGACTGTCTGAGGTCACATTCTAGCTCTGCCACTTACCAGCTGTGAGACCTTGCATTAGTTATTTAAATGCTTGGTGCCTCAATTTCCTCATTCTATAAATAAAACAAGATAGCTATAGAACCTAATTCATACAGTTCTTATGCGGGTGAAACAAGATAACTCCAATATATATAAACCCTTAGCATGGCTCCTAGCACAATGGGAAACACTTAATGAATTATATATAGCCTTGCTATTTCCTCAATAAAGATGCCTTTTCCTTAGGTCCCTGAACTATGTAGGTCACTATGGAGAAAAACAATTCAACTGGAATTATTGAATATCTGCTGTGTGTCTAACCCTGAGCTGGGGACAATATGAACACTACAATAGAAATCTACAAAGGAGGAGGTATTCTAAAGGACCTTGTTTGGTGGGATTTCTTCTTTTAATTGTATTTTATTAATTATGATATTACAGTTGTCCTGATTTTTCCCCCTTTTCCCCCCTCCACCCAGCACTCTTCACTCCATCAGGCAATCCCCACACCTTTGTTCATGTCCATGGGTTGGTCATGTGTATAAATTCTTTAGCTACGCCATTTTCTATACTATACTTTACATCCCCATGGCTATTCTGTAATTACTTATTTGTACTTCTTAATCTCTTCACCTCTTCACCCATTCTGCCACGCCCTACTCCCATCTGGCAACCGTCAGAACACTCTGTATATCCATGATGCTGTCTCTGTTTTTCGTGTTTGCATAGTTTGTGTTTTTTTTAATTTTTTAAAGATTTTAATTTATTTATTTTCAGAGAGAGAGGAAGGGTGGGAGAAAGAAAGTAAGAGAAACATCAATGTGTGGTTGCTTATATGCCTTCTACTGGGGACCTGGTCTGCAACCCAGGCTGTGCTCTGACTTGGAATTGAACTGGTGACCCTTTGGTTCATAGGCCTGCACTCAAACCACTGAGCTACACCAGCCAGGGCTAGTTTGTGTTTTAGATTCAATTGTCAATAGATATGTATTTATTGCCACTTTAATGTTCATAGTTTTGATCTTCTTTTTCTTAAATAAGCCCCTTTAACATTTCATATAATAATGGTTTGGTGATGATGAACTCCTTTAGCTTTACCTTGTTTGAGAAGGTCTTTATCTTCCTTTCCATTCTAAATTATATTTTTGCTGGGTAGAACAAACTTGCCTGTAGGTCCCTGCTTTTCATGACTTTGAACATTTCTTGCCAATCTTTTCTAGCCTGCAGTTTCTTTTGAGATATCAGCTGACAGTCTTACGGGGGCTAACCTGTAGGTAACTAACTGCTTTGGTCTTGCTGCTTTTAAGATTATCTATCTTTAAAATTTGGCATTTTAATTATGATGTGTCTTCGTGTGGCCTCTTTGCATCATATTGTTTGGGACTCTCTGCTTCCTGAATTTGCATGTCTATTTCCTTCAACAAATTAGGGAAGTTTTCTTTCATTATTTTTCAAATAGATTTTCAATTTCTTGCTCTTTCCCTTCTCCTTTTGGCACCCCTATGATGCAAATGTTGGAATGCTTGAAGTTGTTCCGGAGCCTCCTTACCCTACCGTCATTATTTTGGATTCTTTTTCCTTATTATTGTTCTCTCTTTTTTTTTTTTTGCTTCCTTATGTTCCAAATAATTGATTTGAATCTCGGCTCCACCCACTCTACTGTTGTTTCCATGTAAATTGTTCTTTATTTCAATTAGTGTATCCTTCGTTTCTAACTGTATCTTTTTTATGCTGCTGAGGTCATCACTAAGTTCCTTGAGATCCTTAAAACTAGTGTATTGAACTCTGCATCACATAGATTGCTTATCTCCATTTCATTTAGCTCTTATTCTGGAGTTTTGATTGGTTCTTTCATTTAGGCCATATTTCTTTGTCTCCTCATTTTGGCAGCCCCCTTGTGTTTGTTTTTATGTATTAGGTAGAGCTGCTTTGACTCCCTGTCCTGATAGCATGACCTAATTGTAGCAGGTGTTGTGTAGGATCCAGTGGCACAGCCTCCCCTATCACCCAATCTGGGTACTTAAGGTGCACCTTTCTCATGGGCTGAGTACACTCCCCTTGTAATTGAGCCTTGATTGCTGTTGGCAGGTCAATGGGGTAGACTTACCCAGGCCAGTCAGCTGCAAGGATTGGCTGTGACTATTTACCGCTAACCTCCGCTTTCATGGAGGACCAGCTGTGCAGGGGAAGGGTAATGGTGTTCCAACATGGTTTGTAGCTGTCCACTGGGGGCACAGGCTCTGCAGTTTCCTGGGTGGTGCAGATCAAGGTCAGTCCCCACCTGTACTCTGCCTGAGGCCACCCTGCCTGAGCTATAGAGCAATCTGAGATGGCTGGCACTTGTGCTAGGCTTGGAGATTCCCAGGTGAAGCCAAGTTGTGAATCTAGGCTTGCTGCTGCTAGTGCTGGGCCTGGGGCCACTTAGCAAGAGGTATGGGGGTTGGGATCTCATGGAGGCCAGCTGTTACTTGTTTGATAGGATTTAGGAAGTTGTGAAGCATGAGCCAAGGTCAGCCATTCATATGGAAAAGTCATGGTTAACAATTTGGGTGGGCCTATAGGTTGGGTGGCATGGAGTGTCAAGGGATCTCCAGGGCAGAGCAAACTGTGTTAGCCACGTTGATGGAGTCTCAGATATTGTATCACCTGTCAGCTGTGTGACTCTGTAGGGAAAGGACTCAGAAAAGGGACAATGGCCTCTGCCATCTTTCTGTCTAGGAAAACTGTCCCCCAGCTTCTGCCTTGATGCCAAACACTTCAGTTCCTCCCTGTATGCCACTGATGCCTTTCAAGCTGCTACCTCAGTGCTGGAGCTCAGAGGGAGTGAGTCTGAGTAAGTCCATATGTGGGTTATTTACAGGGCACTGCTTGGGCCTCCAGAAGTTTATTCCACTGACTCAATCCCTGCTGGGTTTTGTAGCAGAATTTATGCGGACTTATTTTTGTGATACTGAAACCCTGGTCTGTGGAGCCTGGTATGGGGCTGGGACTCCTTCCTCGCAAGAAATCCCTCCCAAATTTTTATCCACTACATGTGGATGTGGGACCAGCCAGTTCCACATCTCCACCCCTCCTACCAGTCTGGATGGATGCAGTTTGTTTAATTCTGTAGTTGTCAGGCTTCCATTGAACTCAATTACTGATGGTTCTTAGTGACAGTTGTTCTATATTTTA
Organism: Tonatia bakeri; assembly: GCA_004024845.1. Lineage (NCBI taxonomy): Eukaryota > Metazoa > Chordata > Mammalia > Chiroptera > Phyllostomidae > Tonatia > Tonatia bakeri. The sequence continues at coordinate 83,676 of PVIA01006708.1, forward strand.
GTTGTAATTTTGATGTGGTTGTGTGAGGAGGTGAGCCATGTTTATCTATGCTATCATCTTGACTGGAATCTTGGCAGGATATTTTGAACTTCCTCCAAAGAGCCCCATCTGGCAGCTAGGTAGAAATGCCAGGGCTCTTCTTCACACAGTATAGCAAGGGGATAAAACTTACAGGCTATGCAATCAGGCAAGAATATGTTCAATTCTTGCCTCTGCCTCTTTACTGTGGTTTGACTTGGGCAAAGCACACTACCTCCCCATGCCTCAGTTTGGGCATGCCTCTGCTCCTCATCTGTAAAATATACATCATAATTACATCCTTGACTTGGTTTTCCCAGCACCATAGATTTATAATTATTGCTTTATGCAGTTGTTTTTTTAGTCAAGTGGAGAAAAAGAAGTTACAAAGTAATTAATATCTTTAATATTTACCTATAAATACTAAATTTTCTGGTGGCCTCTATTTCTTTGGATCAATTTGAGTTATTGTCTAGTGTCCTTTTATTTCATCCTGAAAGACTCCCTTTGCCATTTCTTTTTTTCCTCCTTTTTTTTAAGTAAGGTGTAATTGACATGGAACATGGTATTAATTTCAACAACATAATGATTTGATATTTGTACATATAGGTGTAGGGGAAGCAGAGTCAGTCAGGCTCCCTCACCCAGATGTCTGGGCAACTAAGGTAAGCAGTATTCCCATAACCTTGAGAATGGACATGATAAGCTGTTTCCCATGGCCTTGACAATGGACCCACATGTGCAGAATCATGCATTGTTATATAATACCTTGGCACCCTGCTGGCTTTGTGTGCATTTAGGATATAAGGGAGTTGGGACTCCCTGTGGGTGCAACATGCAGCTTGTGGTATGCATGGATCACCCCACCCTTGAATAAAGACATTTCATACATTCCCAAGGCTCCTCGAATTATCTTCTGTTTGCCCAAATCTCAAGTAAACCTGTCTGACCTTGAAAGGCTGCAACACAATAGGCATACTTCATGTTATTTCACTTCATAGATATTACAGTTTTTACAAATCAAAGGTTTGTGACAACCCTGCATCAAGCAAGTCTACCGGTACCATTTTTCCAACAGGCTCAGCTGACAGTCAGTATTTTAATAAATATAATATTTTAATTAAGGTATATAATTTGTGTTTTTAGACATAATGCTATTGCATACTTAATAGACTGCAGTATTGTGTAAACCTGACTTTTATATGTGCTGGGAAACCAAAAAAATTGTGTGAATTATTGTGATATTCATTTTATTGTAGTAGTGTTGAACCAAACCTTTAGCATCTTTGAGTTATGCCTGTGTTATGAAATGATCACCACAATAAATCTACACAGTAAGTCTAGTTAACATCTGTCACTATACCTAATTACAATTTTTCTTATGATAAAGACTCTTAAAAATTTTTATTAGCAACTTTCAAATATGCAATACAGTATTATTAACTATAGTCACCATGCTGTACATTATATCCCCAGGACTTATTTATTTTATAACTGGAAATTTGTACCTTTTGACCACTTTTACCCATTTTTCTCCCAACCCCCACCTCTGGCAATGACCAATCTGTTGTTCTCTATATCTATGAGCTTGTTTTTTTTTTTTTTAGATTCCACAATTAAGTGAGATTATATGGTATTTTTATTCCTCTGACATATTTCCCTTAGGTTGATCCATCCATATTGTCACAAGTGGCAAGATTTCATTCTTTTTTATGGCTGAATAATATTCTCCTTCATTTTAAGTATAGTTTTGCTAAATATAGAATTCTTGGTTGACAGCTTTTGCCTTTCAGCACTTTTAATGTCATCCCACTGCATTCTTGCCTTCCTGGTTTGATAAGAAATCAACTGTTAATCTTATCAAGAACCCTTTGTTTGTAATGAGTCATTTATTTCATGCAGCTTTCAAGATTCTCTCCTTTCCTTTGGCTTTCAACAGTGTTCTTATGATTGTTTAGGTGTGGAACTTTTTCGGTTTATTCTTCTTGGATTAGTTGAGCTTTATGGATGTGTAAATTAACATTTTTCATCATTTTAGGAAGATTTTGATTAGTATTTCTTCAAATTTTCTTTCTGTTTCTTTCTTTGTCTCTTCTCCTGATATTCCCATTATGTCTATGTTGGTATACTTAAGAGTGGCCCTTAGATCTCAGGCTCTGCTCATGTTTTTGTTTTTATTTTTTTCCCCTTTCTATTTGGCACATTGAATATCACTATCTTAAAGTTTGCTGATTTTTTCTTCTGCTTGTTCAAATCTGATATTGAATCTCTCTAGTGAAATTTTCATATCACATATTGTACTTTTCAACTTCAGAATTTCTATTTAGTTCTTTAAAAAATCATTTTTATTTTTGTTCATATTCTCTATTTATTAAAACGTCATTCTCATACTTTTCTGTAGCTCTTTAGACATGGTTTATTTTAGCTTTCTGTGAAAGCAATGTATAGAAAATTATAATCTAGTGAGAACAGGGCTGTGACTGAGGAAAGTTCAGAGCACTGGGAGCCCCTCAGTCCAGCTTGGGGTGGTGGTAGGAATTAGGATTCTGTAAGGCCTCTAGAAGGAGACAATGCTTGAGATGAATCTCTAACCTTGAAGCACAAGAAATTTGTCAAGTTTTGGCAGGAAGAACATGTGGGGTTGTAGGCATCCTAAAGAGAAGGCACAGCAATTGCAGAGAGAAGAGAGAGAGAAAGAGAGACAAAGAGAGGGAGAATGCTTCTGGTATATTCTAGAATCATTTTGGAGAATGGTATATGGAAGGTACCATAAGCAGATGAAATTGTAAAGTTAAAGAAGGCCAGGTCATTAAATGCTCTGCATGCTTTTAAGAGGTAATCTGTATTTTATCTTGAATGTCATGTGGGAGTCAATGAAGGATTTTGAAGGAGAATGACCTGGATAGTATAATATGGTAAAGAATGCAGAATCTATATACATTGATGTTCAAAGTATGGCCCTCTATCAGCAACAATAGCATCACTGGGGAACTTACTAACAATGCAAATTCTTGGGCCCCATCCCAGACCTACTCAATCAGAAACTCTGGTGATGGGACTTAGCCATCTGTGTTTTAACAGGCTCTCTAGATGATTCCAGTGCATCATCAAATTGGAGAACCATTTCCCTAGACAGACTACCTAGTTGGAATCCTAGCTCTCTCATTGTATAACCTTAGGCAAGTTTGAAACCCTTCTGAGCCTCAGTTTTTGCAGCTGTAAAATGGGCATTATAAACTTGTTGTGAGGATTAGGTACATTAATTTATGAAAACTGCTTAAAGTAATACCTGATCCATAGTATGTGAGCCATTGTATTGTCATCCAAATACTCTCTGAATGGCCAAACATTTTCATATGACCTGTGGGCCTTAGTTTAGTGTCATGGTTCCTTTCTATCTTCCCTTTCCTTCTCTTCCTTTGTATGTAGAAAAATATCTATTAAACATCTATTATAAGGAAAGGGGGGCTTACGGGGAATTCACCTGGAGATAGTGGTACCACTCTAATGAGGATACAGATGTGTTGCTGAGTTTATAGAAGAGATAGAACTTAGGCTATGGCCTTGGACAGGTCCTTTTTGGGGGTTGTAACAAATGATTTTGGAGGACTCTGACATTTAGTAATTCTGCTTACATTTAAATGAGTCAGATTTAGTAAATATTTATTGAGTACTCTTCTAGTAACTTTCAGTGAATTTCATAAACTTGTTAGATGGATATTATTATTACCTCCCAATTAAAACTGAGAACATGGAAACTGAGGGAAGATAAGCTTGCCCCAAATTGCACAGCACTGTAGTGGCAACACTGAGCTTTGGGTCAGGTCATTGGCTGATTCTAGGGCCTGTGCCTCTTCTGCTGGGTCACACTGCTGCTTCTTTTAGAGAGATAAATTGGCTTGACCAAGGTTACAGAACTAAGCAAAGGGCAGAGGAGGGACTAAAACCCAGGCTTTCTGACTCCAGGGCCAGTGTTTGGTCTACAAATCACAGTGGCCTCTAACAATGAAGGCTAACAGCATGCTAAGTGCTGGACAGATTAATGACCTGCATTTTGCCTACAGGCTCCAACAATCTAAAGCCAATAGAGAACACAGCAACCATGTAACAATCAGCTATGTGGCACAGAGGTCAGGAGTCCTATGCAGAAGCCAATTTGAAATGCTTGGAGGGGTCCAAGATGGTTCGAGGTGGACTTCATGACTGAGGACTCTGTCAGGAGCTGTTTGAAGCACATGCTTCAGTAATGGGGTGGAGGAGGTTAGTCAGTAATATCAGTTTTGGTTCATAGAAAGAAAATTCATTTCTTGATTTAAAATGATGTTGGAAAAAAATGTCATGATGTGTAGAGATGGTCTTATAATTGTAAAGAAAAGCAGTTAGCAATTACAATGAGATGATTGGTATTTTTATTAAAAGAAAAAAATGTCCTGCATGTATGCATGGGAAAATACTAAGAGGTAATAGCCCAACATGCTCATTGCAATTGTAGGCATTTTTATTTTCTTCTTTGTAGTTATTGTTGTTTTCTAAAATTTCTATAAGAAGTTTATATTACTTTTATAATCAGAAAAAAAACTCTGTTTAAAAAGTAAATAACTCAAGCACATGTACTTGAGGAAGATGTAAGCATCTTTATAGTACACAATGAAGACCCACAGAAATAAAAAAAAAAAGAGCCCTATTTGTTGCTGTTTCCTGTAGGAAGATTCTGGGGATTTATCACATCAGTGTATGGTGAGGGTCCCCAGAGAGAAGTTTCTCTAAGGTCTCACAACCAGGAAGGCTCTATTTTTCTTTTATCTTATGGACACTGTGACTCATGTAACTCAATAATTTTCAAACTTTTTTGCCTGAGAATCCCCTATGATTTTTTTAAACTTTTTATTTGGAGTAACTTTAGATTTACATAAAAGCTGAAAACAATAGTGCAAAAGGGCATATGTACCCTTTATCCATTTTCCCCTAATGTTAACTGACAGCCATATCACAGTGATCAAAACCAGATAATGAACATTGGTACAATGACACTAACTATATGTCTTAGTTCAGGATGCTATAATGAAGTACCAAAGACTGCATGGCTTCTAAACAATAGACATTTATTTCTCACAGTTCTGGTGGCTGGAAGTCTAAGAAATGGGTGCCAGTATGGTTGGATTCTGGTGAGAGCCTTCTTCTGGGTTGCAGAATACTGTCTTCTTGTTGGATCCTCACATTGTGGAAAAAGGGAGAGAGAGCTCTCTGGCTTCACCCTCTTGGCCTAATTACATACTAAAAGCCCCACCTCCTAATAACATCACATTGAAAATTAGGATTACAACATATGAATTTTTGGGGGACACAAACCTTTAGTTATTCATGTTTCCCCAGTCTTTCCACTGATTTTTTCCTGCTCTAGGATCCAATCCAGGATCCCTCATCTCACTAAGTTGTCATGTCTCCTTAGTCTCCTCCTATTTGTAACAGTTCTTCAATCTTTCTGTTTTTCATGGCCTTGATGCTTTTTAACATAGTGGCCAGCTATTTTGTAGAATGCCCTTCAATAGGACTGTCTAATGTTTTTTCATGTTTAGATTGAGGTTATACACATTTTTACAAGAATACCAGATAAATGATATTGTGCCAGTCTCAGTGTTTCCTGACCTTTTAATAAATGTATCCCCTTGAACATTTGTATCATAGTTTTAAAGCCATAAGTGTAAGTAGTTGCAAATATGTTATTTCCAATTTATTGCAAACATCAACATTTAAAACAAAACTGTTACTTCACTCCTTTAAATGTGTTAAATGAAATCTAAATACCAAAGTGATTTTTACCCACAATCATTTTATTTTAAAACATGTAAACAAGATATTTTTAAACATTTAACATTTTACTCCTCGAACCTGTATATCAAGTTCACTTTCTTCAGAGAACTTTATCTTTTTTTGTTGGTGGTGCTATTACAGATGTTCCTCATTGCCTCCCCTTTTCCCCTCCACCAAGCCTCCGCCCCTGCCTCTGGCATTCCCCACATTCTTGTCTGTGTCCATGGACTTTGCATATATGCATATATGTATGTTGGTTAATCTCTTCCAGCCCCCCACACCCCTGCCCCTCTGAGATCCATCAGTCTGTTCCATGTCTCTATGCCTCTGGTTTTATCTTGTTCATCAGTTTATTTTGTTCATTAGATTCCACATATGAGTAAGATCATATGGTATTTGTCTTTCTCTAACTGGCTTATTTTGCTTAGCATAATATTCTCTAGGTCCATCCATGCTGTTTCAAATGGTAAGAGTTCGTTCATTTTTACAGCTGTGTAGAATTCCATTGTGTAAATTACCACAGCTTGTTTACCCACTCATTAACTTATGGACATGTGGGTTGTTTCCAGACCTTGTCTATTGTAAATAATGATGCTATGAACAAAGGACCTCAATAAATACTTCTCCAAGGAAGAGATATGGATGGCCAATAGACATATGAAAAAAAATGCTCAATGTCACTAATCATCAGAGAAATGTAAATTAAAACCAAAATGAGATATCACCTCACACCTGCCAGAAAGATTGTTATCAATAAATCAACAAACAGGTGCTGGTGAGGATGTAGACAAAAGGGAACCTTAGTGTCCTGTTGTTGGGAATGCAGACTGGTGCAGCCACTGTGGAAAGCAGAATGGAGTTTCCTCAAAATATTAAAAATGGAACTGCCTTATGACCCAGCAATTCCACTCCTGGGATTATACACTAAGAATCCTGAAACACCAATTCAAAAGAACCTATGCACCCCAATATTCATAGCAGTACAATTTACAATAGCCAAGTGCCGGAAGCAACCTAAGTGCTCATCAGTAAATGAATGGGTCAAAAAAACTATGGTACATTTACACAATGGAATTCTATGCAGGAGAAAGAAAGGAGTTCCTACCCTTTGCAACAGCATGGATAGACCTGGAGGGTATTATGCTAAGTGAAGTAAGAGAGGTGGTGAAAGACAAATACTATATGATCTCACCTATAAGTGGAACCTAATCAACAAAGCAAACAAGCGAGCAAAATATAACCAGAGGCATTGAAATAAAGAACTAACTGACAGTAACCAGAGGGGTGGTGGGAGGGGACTAACAGGGGAAAGAAGGGGAAGTGTCATCGAGGAACATGTATAAAGGATCCATGGACAAAGACAATAGTGGGGGGAGGATTAAAGGTGGGAGAAGGGATGGGTAGGGCAGGGGAGAATAATGCGGGGGAAATGGAGACAACTGTAATTCAACAACAACAAAAATTAACCCTCTATCTGATAAATTGTTTGCCTCCATTTCATCTATTTCTTCTCCTGGAAAATTCTCTTGTTCTTTCATTTGGGGTCTGTTTCTTTGTCTTCCCATTTTGGCTGATACTTTGTATTTTTCCACATTAGTTGTTAAGCTTATCAGTATATATCCTCAAGGGAAATAATCAGCAGCTAAAGTCCTATAAGGTGGGGAAGAATAATTCCTTCAAGTGGGGCTATTATTTCCCCTCAGGCTGATTCCACTTGGAGTGAAGTGCTCTGCCTGAGAAAGATGGCTTCTGCAGTGTGGGGAATGACTCAGCACAGGGACCCTGGTGGCTGCTCCCTCAGTTCTCTCTCTCCCCAGAGCCACCAGCCCTAGGTTCTCTTCAAGTGTCCCTAGTCTACTCTGTCCTTCCTCTGCTGGAGTCAAGGATAAGTGGCTCCAAATGAAACTTAATGCATAGACACTTTAAGAGGCTCTCTGCATCTCCAACCAACTTTCCTTGGCAGACAGAAACATTGCTGCTTTTCACAGCTGGATGTTATCTGAGTTCCTTTCTGGCTCTGTTGCCATTGGATGGGGCCCAGCTTGGGGTTTAGATGCTGTACTTCTTTGGGGAAATCCCCCAGCCACTGAAATATCCCTCCAGGACTTCAGCCGCCACCTGTGGGAGCCCAACCAGCCCGCTTGCACCTCCTCCACACTCCCTACCAGTCTCATTGTAATGGAGCGATACTTTCTGTGTGTCTTTGGTTATAAGGCTTCTCTCTAGCTATTGTTCAGTTGGTTGTTCAGGATGATCTCTCTACAATTTAGTTATAATTCCAGGTTTATCCTGGTAGGAGGTTAGTGTAGCTTCCACTTACTCCTCCACTATCTTGGATCTCTGCGCCAATTCTATTTCTAATTTTTAATCTTTATCTGCATAAGGACTGAGAAATCTTTTTCATATAAATAAGAAGTTGAGAGTTGAAAAGCTTTATTATAACAGTCACAAAATTTTATGAGTTCCTTCTGAGTTACATACTAAAAATTAGAGTGATTCTCCAACAGAAACAACTTTTTCCATTTTTATTGCAATATAATTTACATACCATAAAATACACCTTTTAAAGTATAAAATTCTGTGGTTTTAATATATTCAAAAAGTGGTACAATTACCACCACTTATCCAATTCCAGAATATTTCATCACACCAAAAAGAAATTTCTTACACATTAGCAGTCACTTCCCATTTCCCACTACCCCCAGCCATTGGCAACAACTAATCTTTTTCTTTTCTGTATGGATTTCCCTATTATGGGTATGTCATATAAATGGAATTATATAATGTGTAACCTTTTTTGTCTGGCTTATTTCACTTTGTTTAACGTTTTTAATGTTCACTCTTTTATGGCTAAGTAGTATTCCATTGCATGGATATACCATATTTTCTTTATTCATGAGTTGATGGACACTTGAATTGTTTTCTACATTTTGACTATTATGAAAAATGCTATTATGAACATTTGTATTCAAGTTTTGGGGTGGACATATATTTTCATTTCTCTTGGGTGTATATACTTAGGAATGGAATTATTGGGTCATATGATAACTCTGTTTAATTAACCTTTTAAGTAAGTGCCAGACTGTTTTCCAAAGTGGCTGCACCATTTGACATTCCCACCAGCAGTGTATGAACATTTTAGTTTCTCTTCAACCTTGTCAGCACTTGTTATTATCTTCCTTTTTTTGTTATAGCCATCCCAGTGGGTGTGAAGGGTGTGAAATGGTATGTATTTTCTGATTTTGCTTTGAATTTCCTTGATGGTAAGTGATGTTTGGCACCTCTGTATGTACTTATTGGCCATTGCATATACTCTAGAAAAATTTCTATTTGCTGAGATCTTTCACTAATTTTTTATTGGGTCATTTATCTTTTCATTATTATATTATAAAAGTTCTATGTATATTTTGATGTAAGTCCTTTATCAGATATATGATTTGACAATATTTATATCCACTCTGTATGTTGTCTTTTCACTTTCTAGATGAAATATTATAATTTTCAGTATAAAAATTTTTAATTTTCAAGTAGTCCAATTTATGTCCTTTTTACCTTTTGTTGTTTATGGTTTTGGTGTCCTATTTAAGAATCATTACCTGTTTCAAAGTCACGAGGATATAAAACTATATTTGCTTCTAAAAGTTTTAGTATTAGTTTTTATAGATTTTGCCCTGGATCCCTTACCATTTCTGTATGTATTTTAGGATCAGCATTTCAATTTTTGTAAGAAAAGCTATCTGCGATTTTGTTAGAGACTGCATTGAATCTGATGATCTATTTGGGGAATATTTTCATCTCAAGAATATTGTGTCTTCAACAAAACAAAGAAAGAAGCAGGGTATAGTCAAAGACACTGCATTAGAGGACAGGTGGAGAGTGACCAGAGGAGAGAGAAGAGGGATTTCGGGGGAGAGGGGGAGGGGTTTATAGGATTAAAGTTAAAGGACACATGGATAAAAGATAGGGGGAGGGTGGTAACGGGAGGGAGGGAGGG